>JAMWEH010002014.1:0-18178 GCA_024721245.1 Mitragyna speciosa | reverse complement strand
GTCCAGTTACTTGGGGCGCTGTAATTCTACATTCTAAGCCCCACCTTCAGTATGTTTGCCTTTCAAGAAATGTTCCTTTTTGCCTACTGAGCTGAGATATTTTCTTGGAGATATTTTCTTGGAGATATAACAGGGCATTTTGCACACCATCATTTCATCTTCAAGCCGACAGGAAGGGAAGGTTCATTATTTTTTTCCTAATATAATTGTCCTTTCAGCAGATACACATGTCTCTAAATTGGCAATTGTGGATTGTCCCCTTCCTTAATCCTTTCAATTTTTCGGCCAAAAAAGAAAGAGAAAAAGAAATCTTATGTCGATTCTTTTGGCATGATTTCTTGAGTGCATCTTGGCTGCAAATGTTTTTTTAACACGAAGAATGGTTTAGACATCTGACGTGTTTCTTTGTGTACAATAACTCTTAGATAGCATATAAAAAATGAAGTTTTTGGATCGGTACTGTATGTAGAATAAATCGCAAACCTAACAAGTAATGGATGAGGGGACTAAATTATTCTAAACATTGTCAAATTTTAGGATTAAAAATTTGCCTTCGACAACTTTTGCTGTATTCTCCAAATTTTAAGATTTCAAAACCCTCGATATTTAGAACTTTTGTTTGAGCCAAACCTCATAACCTTCTCATGAATACGTCAAGGTAACAAAAATTTTACAAAGAAGAATACATCAGTTTTTTTTTTTTTTTTATTTGGGTGGGGGTGTTAAAACATAAAAATAAAAAATCTGAAGTAATTTTTGTCTTGAAATATAATATATATTATATATTACTCTCTCTAAAGATCAAGGATTGTGCTGTATTTTACTTTTAGAATATGATTTCTAAAACCCAGATACTGAGCTTCTTTTGACATTTATAGAAATTTTTGGTGAAAAAAAGATTATTGTCGTTTTGTTTTGAAAGGTGTTTCTCAACCCCAAGAAGTCTAAGCAGGCAAGTTTTTATATTCTGTGTTGATCTTTGGACGTAACAAGGCAAGTTCATAAGCAATTTAGACGCATGCTATGAATTGGCTTAATGATATATTTGTTCTTAATGTTCTCTTTGATTCCCTACGTTGCTACTTTTTTCAACAGTCCTAAATTTCCGCAAAGATGAGGAAAACTGTTTTCTCATTGTGAGATTGAAGATCCAATCAAAGAGAATGCTTTGTTTTAAAACAAAAGAAGAGAAAAAATGAGTATTTTCATCCCAGGAGTTTGACGTTTCAACCAAATTAATCCCTAATGTTTCCTAATATTTCGGATAAAACTAACATAGTCTCCAAAGTGTATCCTCTAAATTGGCCTCTAATGTTTAGCGAAAGTCAATGTTGTCTTTAAAAATTCAGTTCCACTAAAGTGATCCCTAGAGTCTTATAAATTTTAATAAAATTTATTAAAAAAAGTAATGAAAATTTCATTTTAATCATATACATTATAAAAACATTCATAATAAAATTGTAAGAAATCATAAAAGTGTAAAATACAAATCCTACTTGTATGTTTCCCAGGGTTTGTTCTCATTTTTTTTTTTCTAAATAATAGCTTTTTTAACCTGAAATTAATTTTGAGTTGTTTTCATCTAATTTTGGAATTGTTTTTCTTATAAACCATTTTTAAGCTAAAAAAGCTTATTATAATACATAGCTTAGGAGATTCTTTTGAAAATAGTTTTTAATTCTTAAAAATAGTTAACAACAAAAAATAGCTTTATTTTTCTAAATAAAAAATATGTTTTAAAAATTATCTTTTGGAAAAAGAAGAAACAAATTAGAAATTGGTTCGTGATTTATATGATTTTTGTATGTAATTTTTATGCTTATGATTTTTTTTTAAAAATGTTTATGAAACTTTAGTGATCAATTTGGTCGAAATTGAATATTTTTGGGATTGGATTAATTTTGCCATCATATTTGGGACAATTTGGCCGAAAGCAAATAGTTTAGAGACTATATTAGTTTCGGCCAAAACATTAGGGCTCAAATTGGCCGAGAGCGCGACACTCGGAACCAGTTTGGCAAAAAAGGCAAAATTTTAGGATAAAAATGGTAATTTATGAAAATAAGATATTGACATATACCGTTGTTTTTTCCTGTACTAAATAGATGCTAATTCTGTGTGTGAAGCGAAGAAACAAACGATGAACTTGAAACTGAGAAGTCGAATTTCAAGTCCAGGATGCCAATTCTGACAAAATCAAAGAAAGCTTTTAGACTAAAACGCACCATTTACTTGTAGGCCCAGAGGCCATTTTCAATTTGTCACTCAAGTTGCAAGGCATGTCTAATTGTCAAAGCCGGATGAACTAAAGTTTAAAATGTATTTATTGTGAGAGATTCCATCATGGATCATCTGTAGATTCAACGGTTCAGATTTGTGTCACCGAGGTTTCGTAGCCTTAATGGCTCAAATCTGAACTGTTGGATTCAGGAATGAAACTCATGAACCTAGTCCATTTGAAAAAAATTCTGTTTATGTACCCAAAAATAGACTACTATCCACCATTGGTTTTGGATGAATTTATAAATTCTGATGTGGCCTCCATCCAATTGAGACCTTCGGCAGGACTTTTTGTGCCCCATTATCTAATAATTGAAAAGTTTGTGCTCCCCACTTGTACTTGTCTCTTTCAAACATTTGGATTGTATTAATGTTTGTTTGTTTCGTAAAGAAATCATACATTAAATTATAGTTCTGAAGTCTCATGAATGGATAAACCACTCCTATCTGTCCCTCTAAACAAAAAAAAGAAAAGAAAAATACCCTATCTAGGATCAAAAATTGGAAGACCAGAAGAAGAAGAAGAAGAAGAAGAAGAAGAAGAAGAAGAGCCAAGTCGATTTGTCATTTTAAAGGAAAAGCATTCATGTTGACTTTTACGGAATAAGACATAATGCGATTCAATGTCACTAAAGAAATTCTAAAACTAAATGCAGATTAGTTTCTATGTATGAGTCTTTTAAGAATAATTTCTTTTTTTAAGTTATAAATAAGCTAAAAGATAAATTAAATATCAACCAAGAATAGCTAAATATAATTTTATTTCTTAACCTTAAATTATTCGAACCGACTTATTTCATTAAGGAAAAAAAAAAAGCCCTTTGAGTATTCTCAAAGGAGCATATTAAGAAACTGAAATACAACCCTTAACTTAATGTTGGTTATTGTTATTATAATGTCCAAAGGTCTCATTCAAAACAAGTGAGACACAAAAAATCATGCATGTTTTATTTTGCAAAAATATTATTTTACACCTGTCATATATTATATTTGGGACATTTCTTGTCCTTGATGTTTTTGTTTATTCTCGTAACTGATTAGAAGAAGAAGACAAACGACTGCCGGATTTTAATATGTTTGCGGAGTTTTCAGTCAGAGTAGGATTGATAGTTCACCTACTAAGAATTAAATTATTCACACTCGTTGACAAAGTACTTAAGATTTCATAGTTTTTAGTTCCGTATTGATCCATAATCCTAGTATTTTAGTTTAAATACATTTTTAATATATAATTCTCATGAGCTGTAAACCTTGATTTATTAAAGCAAAAAGAAATGACTTGGTTAACATAATTAAGGTCAGCCTAACTTTTGTCTTTCTTAGGGGGGAAAAATTAAAAGAGGAGAGAGAAGGAGTGAGTAGGAAAATGCAATTAGATGGATCCACCAACTATATTTTGAAAAATAATATTTAAAATGCAAAGCAAAAGATATTTAATTACTGAGAAATACTTAATTTTTATGTAACTACGCATTAATACTTTATTGGAATTTATTTGGAAATCTAAAGATTTACTGAATTAGGTAAAAAAAATCTTTAAAAAAATGGCAGTTCCGCTTTTGATTTACAGGAAAACAAAAAAAAAAACAAAGAATTTGTAGTTTAAAGCAAGTACTAAAGACTGAAATCCTAATAATAAATTTCCTCTCAGCTTCCTTAATTCCCAGAGGCAATTCACGTACATTTGTTTCGATGCAATTAAAAATGGTGACGAACTATTTGCCTTACCATCTTCTTTCCCTTTCTTGTTTCTTCAAATTGTGTTTGGACTTGTTTTTTAATAACATGTTTCTTAGAAGATTTGAAACACGTTTTCCAATTTTTTTTTATCTCAAGTACATATTTATAAAAAAGAATATAAAAAATTGTTACAGTAATGTTTTTAAAAAATATCTCAAAAACAACCATCTAAATGCACAAGTGCAGTGATCATAGACAAACTTGTAGGAGGTAATGTGCTATTATTTCTAAAGTTAAAGTGATTTTAGTCAACTCTTGGAAAATAAAATAATTTTCTAAAAGCAAGACTTTCAGCTTCTTCTGCATGTTCCCTTAAATTTGGATAACCCTTACACTTCGATTGTCGTTTGTTTCAAAACATGTTTTTCACAGCCAAGGAGGGAAAGCATGCCATTATATTTTGCTGGGCATTATCACATCTCTTTGGAGATATTTTTTCAGTCAACTTTATTAGTACTTGAGATTTAGACTTAAATTTTATCAAAATGATTTTTCCGAGTACTTTGGAGATATTTTTTTTTAAGTCAAGTTGATTAGTACTTGAGACGTAGGCTTAAATATCTTCATGAAAATGTTTTTTACGAGTTCTTTGGAGATATTTTTTAGTCAAGCTGGCTAGTACTTGAGTGTAGGCCTTAAATATCTTCATCAAAATGTTTTTTTTTTTTCTTAATTAGAGTCTAGACAGTACAGAGTGTCACTCCAATTGCCCTTTGTTTTGATACTCTAAAGTGCATAAACTTCATGGTTGATGTCCTACATTGATATTTATTTCAACTGTTCCAATCTTTGTTTTCCTAATACAAGTGAAGTGAAAGATTTGAACCTGACATCTCTTACATCCAGTTGTCCTAATTTTCAGTCATACAATAGTTAGTTTCAGATTAAATTTCTTAACTTTTTCTCTCATTTGATCGAACAAAATTTTTCAGAAATTTTAATTTAATTCGATGAAAATCAGATCAAGAACTTGAAACTTGAACTCTCAGTTCTGAAAATCCAAAGAAAGCTTAAGAGAAATGTAAAATCTAGTTGCCCGGCAGTCACGACATATCATTTTCCAAGCCACATGCACTAAAAGTTGGAAAGTACCCAAAATTATTAAGTAGTAGGCAACTCTTGACCCGGCTGTGGGCTAGGTCAATTACTTGCAATTTGCAAGGTGGGCTTCACCCAACATTACTTTTATATTTACATTATTTAATAATTGACAACATTAATTCTAGAATGAATTAGATTTACAGATTCACCTATGAATATCATGCTCGAGAGAAGGATTGCGTTTGTGTTGTTACATCACTTTTGCATTATCAGCATACATCGTTACATTTATATTCCTCTTGTGTAGATTACGGAGTATTAAGTAAAGCCTAGCCGACTCATGCGAAAGTCTCCTCCAAGTGGCACTTGTCCATTCAAGTGCTTTTTTTTTTTTTTTTTGAAAGCTCCATTCAAGTACTTTTAATCTTTACAAGCATGCGTAGTTCTAGAAATAAACCGTATGTATTCAAAATGAGTTTTACAAATCTTAGAAGGTTCAGAATAGGAAAACTAATGTAAATATTTTTTAAGACAAATTGATAATCTATTTGAGAATATAATTTGGCTTTAATATAAGAACAAAAGTCCTTAATCATCAGGAGGGTATATTTAATTCTAACGAAGTTCCCCAATATCTCCTTGGTGGAATTATTGGCTATTTCTGGAAACTAAAAATTTAGTGAAATGAGAAAGTGAAATCCTAAATAAATTTGTTTTTCTGCAACTTTCTTCTGAGAAATCAAGAAAACAAAGGAATAATAGTTATGAAAGTTATATAGTCTCGTTATATTTTGGAACCGTGCATAAGTTATGTCGCGCCCCATTTTTCAAAAATAAATAGAAAGTGTAAAGAAGATGTCGGGAAAAGGGAAAAGGAAGTATTAAATGTAATGTTGTGGTTATTAAAAAAACGTGTAAATTTTTGTAAAAACTAATTTTTTGAAAATGCTTTGTAAAAGATGATTCGATAAAAATGTGACAAAACAAATGCTTTACTTTAAAAATAAAAGAAAAAGGGCCTAAAATGGGACTTTTGAAATGCGACGATTTTTGGGCCCGAAAATAGAGTCTAAAAAGGGTTTTTTAGTGAAAAAGGAGTCGCCACTTGGTATTGAGTTTTGGTGTACCAAGTCACCCGAAAATATTTTATAAAAGGTAAGAAAATTAGAATGATTCATTTAAAGAAATGATTTTGGCAAAATATAGGGAAAAACAAGAAAAACCCTTTTAGACGACTCCAGGTCTTTGAAAACAAGAGAAAAAGGTTCGGGAGTCACAGTTGAAGAAAGGGAAGGCAAAGGCTCGTGCCTAAGGCACCCTTTCAACCTAGCCGAAACTAGTTGCGAGGTTTAGTCTAAAAATTTTTCTAATGTAACCCTAAAGTTTTATCACATTTGGATGCAACTATATGAATGCAAATCTAATCCTAAAAATGATGTCGATAAGGGACGAAATGTTCCACTGAGGTTTGGTCGGAGTTATCGCATTGATTGCGAAACTCGAGTCTAGACCTCGATGGAGTCACGAGTATAGATGCAAAATGAAATGCAAAAGAAAAGGAAAATAGTAATATAGGTAGTAAATGATCAAAGAGAGTAGGAATGCAACATAACGGGTACGGGGGACTAATAAACTCGTGACTAACTGTTTCTACTCACGGAGGGGGGAACGACATGTACGCCATCGCTTCCCACGTGAGTAGATTGACTATTTCTAGTCAAATCACACAAATGACCTAAAATTCTATGTGTAGTGGAATCTAAATGTTATGCACTAGGTAGATGTTAAAAATAGATAATAAATGATAAAGTATATAAAAATTATACAAAAATGAAAAAGGCCTAAAAGATAAAAATGTGTGTGAAATATCATGAACACGCGAGAAATGATCCTAATACTAAAATGATCTAAAGGCCTAGCATTGGACTAGCCTATTTTCTAAAAATTCTCCGCTAGCGTTGGACTAGCGAAGAAACCGGGATTAACCACAACTAGCGTTGGACTAGTGTGGCGACGATACACATATATAATGATAAAGCAAATAAATAAATAAAGCATAGATTGAAATAATAATCACATAAAAAAAAAACACATAATAGCACATAAGAGCACATAACACATAAGCATGGTATTCTAGATGCAAGTTCCTAAGGAAAGCGAATAAAACACATAAACACATAGCACACATAGCACACAAAAGCCCTAACTATTACACCGAAGAAGCCTAATTACAATCTAAAAATAAAAAGGTAACCTATCTAGCCTATCTATTACATTTTCTATCTAAATACAAAATTTTGCTAAATAGAATATTACCTATCTATTACATTTCTTTGAATAATCAAAAATTAAATTCGAATAAATAATATGACATAAATAAATAAAAACTCTCACATGGATAAAAATTATAAGCACAAAAACACGTAGAAAAACACATAGGAGCACGTAGGAGCACATAAAAAGAAATATTGGAAGGGTAATCGAGGTACCTCTCATTCGTAAACCCGGTATAAATGGCTACTAAAATGAACAAACATGTCAAAATTATCACTATTTAATAAATCAATCACTAATTGAATAATTTTCTACCGATCACTATGAACATGCTATGATAATTCAAACAATTATAGCAATAATAAACAAAATAAGAGAAAGAAAAATAATGATAACAATAATTAATCATTTAGGAGAAAAATGAAAATTGTTTAAGTAAAAATAAATTAGTAAATAAATAAATAAATAAAGCAAAACAACAAAGATAAAATAAAATAAAACTAATAATAATACTAATAATAATAATAGAGGATAAAATACAATAATACATACATTGAAATTTTAACACCTCAAATAAGAGTTATTAAAATAACTAAAAGGGAAATAGAGAGACTAATTTGAACATTAATTAGACTAACAAGACCCCATTCTAGAACATTAATTATAAGTTTGATAAAAATAAATAAAGAAAATGTAAAAAGAAATAATTTAAAGCTTTGAGAACTTAACTAATTTTAATTAATACTTTTTTTTTTTACAAAAATAAAATATTATAAGATTTGGATTAAAAGTGAAAATTTAAGCAATATTCTAAAGTGAAAAATGTAATTTTCAACAAACAAAAGAGTAAAATTATAATTTTAAACCCTAATTAAGGTAATGACATAGTTTACAACAAATTTAAAAGCTAAAATGTAATCTTCAGCAAGTATAATACCCAAAAATAAAAATTTCCAGCAATACTTAAAGCTAAAAATATAATTTCAGCAAAGTCATTAAATAATACCTAATTTACAGCAATGTCTAGGGTCAAATTATAATTTTCAGCTATATAAAAGGGCCAAAAATAAAAATTCCAGCAACTACAAGTATTAAAATACAAATTCCAGCAACAAATAAAAGGCTAAAATATAATTCTAACAATTAATGGAGGTCTTAAAACAAATTCCAGCAACATAAAGGACCAAAATATAAATTCCAGCAACAACAAGGGCCAAAAATAAAATTCCAGCAAATTTGAGGACAAAAATGCAAAAATTCCAGCAATGTGAGGGACCAAATTGCAAATTCCAGCTACATTCAAGGACTAAAACAGAATTTCAGCAACATTTAAAGCCTAAAATACAATAACAGCAAGCTTGGGAGGTAAAATTGCAATTTCCATAAATATCAGAGGGTAAAATTGCAATTCCAGAAAAATTATAGGGGTCAAAATGTAATTACCGACAAATATAGGGGTCAAAAATGAAAAATAAAAAACGTAGGGGGCAAAATTATAATTATCTAAAAGTTGAGGGACCTAAATGCAATTAATCGGGACCTAATTGCAAAGAAAATTAAATTATGGGGGTCAATCTACAATAAACAGAAATTTAAATGCACAAATCAAACATTTTCAGGGCCACAGTAGCATTACTGAAAATATAAGGACTATAAAATAAATACCTATTATTAATTAAAAATAAATAAAAAAACTAACTAACCAAAACGACGTAGTTTTGAGTGAAACTACGTCAAAAACGACGTAGTTTCACCAAAACATTTTTTTTTCTTTTTCCGGCTGATTTCGGTTTTTTTTTTTTTTTTTTTTTTCAGATTTCCTTTTTTATTTTTTTCTTTTCCTTTTTCTCTCTCTTTTTTCTTTTCTCTCTTTTCTTTTCTCTCTTTTCTTCTTTCCTTTTCTTTCTTTTCCCTCTTTTCTTTTTCTCTCTTCTTCTTCCCCGATTCCCTTCTGCTTCCCCCCCGATTCCCTTCTGATCTTCTCTTCTTCTTCCTCCTTTCTTCTCTTCTTTCCTTTCTTCTCTTCTTCCCTTTCTTCTTCTTCTTTTCTTCCCTTTTCTTTTCCCCTCCCCCCGATCTGCTCTCCCCCTTTTTCTTTTCTTTTTTTTCTTCTTTTTTTTTTCTTTCCTCGCCGTCGTTTCTCTCTCTCACAGGTCTCTCTCTCTCTCTCTCTCTCTCTCTCTCTCTCTCTCTCCTCTCTCTCTCTCTCTCTCTCTCTCGGCCGGACGTTTTTTCAGTTTCCCTTCTTTTTTTTTTTTTTTTAATTTCTGTTTCAATGATAAATAAAAAAAATTTGAAAGCAATAGGAAGAAATTTACCTGGAATAGGAGCTGTGTTGCAATTGTTGTTGCTTTTGTTGTTGTTGTTTGTTGTCGTTTTTTTTTTTTTTTTCGAATTTTGCAGGTGTGTGCGTATATGTTTTGCAGGTGTATGTGTATTGTGTGTGTTTGTGTTTATGTATGAGTTGTGCTGGTGCGTGTGTGTGTTTGTGTGTTTGTGTGTTTGTGTTTATGCAGGTGTGTGTTTCTTGTGTGTTGTGGTGTGTGTTTAACAGGTGCAGGGGTGCGTTTGAGGTGCAGGGGATGGAGAGTGCAGGTGTGTGTTGTGCGTGAGCTTATGTGTCTGTGAAAGTGTGTGTTTGATGAAGATGCAGGGGAGGGGGCCGAGAGAGGGAGGTCTGTGTGTGAGTGAGAGTGAAGTGCAAAGTGTGTGTGTTTTGGTCGGGCGAAGCTTGAGTGCAATGTTTGGACTGGTGTATGCAGGTGTGTGTTTTAGTGCTGCAATTGTGCAGGGGTGTGTGAGTGTGTAATGTGTGTGTTTATGGTGTGCAAGTGAGAGTGAGGTTGTGTCTGCAAATTTGTCTGCAGGTGGGGAATTGAGAAGTGCAGGGGAAGTGTGTGCCAGTGAGAGTGAGGGAGACCGAGAGAGGGAAGAAGGGAGAGGTGTGTGCTTGGTGTCTGTGTATCTGTGAAGAGGAAGAGGAGTGTGCTTGGTGTCTGTGTATCTGTGTGATGTGAGTATGTGTGTATAAATGCCTGATATTGAACTTGAGCAGAATGTGTAAAGTGTGTCTATGTGTTGTGTGTGAAATTGCAGGGGAAGGGGAGGCCAGAGTGCGTGCAGGTGAAGTGTGTGTTAGTGTGTGTTGTAGCTGTGGGTATGGCCGAGAGAGTGAGGGAGTATGTGAGTGTGTGTTGTGTGTCTGTTCTGGTGAGGGAAGGTGGAAGTGTGTGCAGTGAGTGAAGAGGAGAGAATGGTGATTGAGATGCAGAGGGTGGAGTGTGAAAATGGGTGAAAAACAAAATTGAGTAAAATCTTGACAATCTGCTGAAATTAGGTGAAGTTGGTGATGTAGGTTGGCTATCAAAATGATAGTGTTTGGGCTGCTAAATAGCCATTTGCAGATGCAACAGCAGCAGCGTTGCTGCTGCTGTTCAATTCTTCTTTTTTTTTTTTTTTTTTTTTTAGAAAAAGAAGAAAACAAAGAAAAATGAAGAATGAAAATAAAATAGAAATAAAACTATTTGAACCCTTTTTTTTTTTTTACATTATATATTAAAAAAAACTGAAATACAATATTATAAGAAGAAGAAAAAATGAAATAAATAAATAAAAAAAATGCATTGGAAAACATGACCTAAATATGGCAAAATTATAAAATTTATGAAAATTAATAAATGACATCATAAAAATCTTACACAACATATATTATCACATAAAGCACATATAGTATAATTTTCACTCAAAAATTTAAAAATTAACGCATTCTTGGGAAACGTGCCTTTAAAAGGATAAAAATTAAATAAGTACTAAATGACCTCTAAAAATTATGAGATTTTTACAGAAAATTTATGAACATACAAAATACATATATGAAAATTTTTTACTTAAAAATTCTCATAAAAGAGACTGCATTGGGAAACGTGTCATTAAATAAAAAAAATACTAAAATTTTAAATAAATGATGAATGGCTCCTAAAAATCATTAAAATCATAAATAATGATAAAATAGTAAAATTAATGTATTTAAGAAATAAAATAAAATAAACTAATATTTACATGGTAAAATTACCATTTTGCCCATGATGTGACAAATTAGACGTAATATACACAAAAATTATAATTGGCCCCTGAAAATCACAATAACCCCTAAATAAAGTAATACACATGCTTTTATAAAATGTGTGTCAAAATTTGGTGTCTACAAGTTAAATAAATATACTCTCCTATCTTTTATCACTCCATTATTGGTAAAAATTCTCCTGGTACTAAACATAGCTGTAAATCCTATTTGTAATTTAAAATAAGTACCAAAAATGGCAACATATATGTAAATTATCTTTATCTGCCTTAATTTTTTTCTGACAATAAAAGAACAGTAAACAAATTATTTACCATAACATTTTCTTTCCCTCTTTTGTTTCTTTCATAAAATTGAAGATCCAAAAGTTTTTTTTTTTTTTTTGAAAACGAAGATCCAAAAGTTTAAGAAGACTACACCAGAGATATTTTAAAGGCTTTACACTAGAGTAATTTGCACGGCATCTCATCTTCATACCTAACATTTAATAAAAGGTTCCACCGCCTAATTAAAGATCTACGTACTCGATTGTCCGCATGTGGGCTTTCTAATAGTATTGAATCTTGCATTTACTTACGTAAGAGGACTTTCTAAGTGTTTACGTATTTTATTAAATGCTTTAGTTGTCCCCGCTAATTAAAGTATTCTAATGACGTTTAACGTAAGTGATTGTCTCCACCCTAAATAGGGTTGGCAGATTTATGAAGCAAATTAATTCCTTTAATTATAAAATAATTTTGGGAAATTCATAAAACAAACTTGCTTAAAAAATATATTTATAAAGTTGGTGTAATTCTATGTTATTTATTATAAGTAATCGCATCGATTTTTGAACGATTATATTGCTATATTTACACAATAAAAATATGCTTTTTAAACAAAAGGTGATACTAGTACCCTTTACAATAAATAATTCAACATTCAATTCTTCTTTATATACAAAGATTTAAGAGCACCCTTTTATAATTTACCAATTTTTTCAATATTTTATGTGTGAAGCATGTACATAAAATTCAATATTTCATTTTTGTAAACTGAGGAAAATACTCTATAAAAAAAAATCGATATCAAAATGCAAACCTACTTTTTCTGCTTTAATCTAAATATGCTTATATACAAAAACGTTTTACTACATATCCTAATTTAAAATCCTGCTCAAGAAAACTTATTGGCAGATATTCTTTTCGAGAAATAGCAAGCTTTTCTACACATACTGTTGATACAGGGAGTTGAAACTCCCCAGCAAGCAGCCTTGTGATCTTTAACTTAAACCTAATAATTTCATCATCTATGTTCATAAGGTTTTGATATTACTATTGATCTTGTGAACCATCTTATTATATCATGTTGTTTGGGGACACTTAATAACGACGAAAATTAGTTGTCAACTATGTTAAATCATCCTTGTTTAGGACACGTAATGTCAACACAAATTAGTTGTCAACGAATTAGTTGTCAACCATATTAAATCATCTTAGTTTAGGGACAATTTAATAATGGTGCAAATCACACCATGTGGGGTTCAAAATATCTTAAAAGTAGGGAGAAGAATGGCTTGCAATCAACTTAATTATCCAAAATCTTATCAAATTAAATTAACTAAGCTAGTTGAAGAGGACATTACAACCCCACAATAACAAGTAAGGGAGAAGAGTCAATATTCTTCACAACCCTTTTGAGTATTCAAAGGTCCATATGGACAATTAAACATAAAAATTAGTTTTCATATTGATTATTAATTAACATTTCCTTAGAAAAAAATGTAGGAGTCTATAGTTTTCACTTTTCAAAACCTAATAATTAAGCATGTAGTTATTGGAAACATTCATGTCTCTCATATTTAAAAGTCTGGAAATTTCTTGATCTTGATGGTCCTGTTCACTTTGATAATGAAATGAAGACATCTGCCAAAATGTTAATTGGTTGGTTGAATTCTATAGGGTTAGCATATCAAATTGTGAATTATTTTAAATTGTGATAGATTTGGTTTCACCATTTTAAATTTTGTGCCATAGTTTTTAATTCTCCATCCACCTCATGCTTAGAATTATTTAGAATAACCCTAGCTTAGTTTATAAATAGTCTCCTAAACTTCTTCTTTAGAGGTGTAAATTTTGAGTTTACTATGATATTTTTTTTTTAATCGGTGTTTGAGATTTGATGAGAATAGATTAATTGTGCATTAAAAAAATTCAATCCAAACTTGTATTTATTTGATTGCATGAGATTCACATATCGAGAAATTTTATTTTGTGGTGACTTTCACGGTAACACAAATGAAGGATGTTCATCATATATTTTATGTAATACTTCAGAGAGGCCAAGATCTTTCTTTTTTAACAGGAGATTTACATGAATGTGAAAATTATATAGTATGTAAAACAATTAATTACAAACTTTGGTCCTAACAGAAGATTCTGAATTTTCTTTGCTATTATAAGCTATGATATCAATTGTAAATCATCAGCTAAAACTAGGTGGATTTCTTGTTTTCTCCACTATTTTGGTCGTAAAGGCTTTAAGAAACACTAGCCACTACAAAGACCAAACCATACCTTTCAGCCAGTGACGAAACTAGAAATTTGGATTTCACATTCACACATGTTCAGAGTAAAAATAAATAAATAAATCTAAGGCTAAAATTTAAACAATCATACCAAGGTATTATATATAAAATATTGTTCTAATTGATATTTAATATACAATGATAAAATCAGTGTATATGATCAAAATATATAATTGAAGTTTATATTGTGGGATATTTATTTAAATCGCCAAACACACTGCTTCTAATATGCCTCATCTGGATGCCGTGCATATTCAGAAAAATTGAATGTTTAAAATAGTGATTAAGAAAATGAAAATGTATCCTTACTTCTTTTGTTTCCTAGATTAAACCAATACATCTCTTGATTTATTCAAATGAATTGATTTTATCTTGTATTGAATTTTATGTTAATAAATCATATGTTTTTTTTTTTTGAAACACACTAATTTCATTAGTTTATAAATATTACATAAAACTAGGATACAATGTAAGATGAAGAAAACTAGGATATAGTGCTAAAATATCTTTAAATATTGTTTCTAGCGAGTAGGGGATAGTGATTAGATTAATTAGGCCTTGGATGAGCAATAAACAATTTGTTTTCAATATCAAATGTTGAAATTCCGTCCCAACTGCCATCAATATGCTATTAAATACTTAGATACATAAGTACTTGTTACTTGAGAACTGATACAAAGTAAGTGCAAGAATAGGTAAATTTAAAAAAAAAAAAAGTTTAGGGGACAAAGAGGTACTTTATTAAAAATCACTACTAAAATTTGAGTGCTAAGTTGTATCTTTAATTATTCTCAATGCTCAGTTGTATCTTTAATTATTCTCAATTAAAAAAAGTAGTATCTTTAAAATTTTGTAGGATGGCCAACAAATGTTGGTGGAAGGAGCTTGCATCTTTTAATCATGAGATCTCGGGTTGAAACTCATGAAATAAAAGAATAACGTTAGGAAAGCAGCCTTCTACAAAAAAAATCCTATCTAATTCAAACAAGATTAGTCGCAGACCGTGTGCGAATACTTTTGTAATTTATACCAAAAAAATAAAAATTTGCAAGATGCAATCCCCAACAAAACCCCAACCCCCCAAACCAACAAACCACCACAAACAAAGAAAAACCCACAACCAACACCAAAAAAAAAAAAATCCCCCCAACAAGGACAACCAAAAACACAAAGCACCCCACATATAAAGATAACTCCTTACCTGGAAAAGTATACAATACATCACGTGCATTGCCACGTGGTGTACTAGAACTAATAATTTATCGTCATGTGGCAATGGTGGGTCATACCTTGTATTATTTGGCGATGTGTGATTGATTCTAGTGCACCACGTGGCACGCCACGTGACGCGCGTGGTGCACGCAATACTCACTCCTCCTTACCTTGGGCTGTGCCAGAAAGTCGTTGACGGATTCTGTCCATCCTAGTTGTATTCCGCCGCTTTAGTACGAAAGGGATTTGTACGACAACTTTATGGAGATATTATGTCATTGGATACTGAACGTATGCGTATTTTGGGAAGGTGAAAGAAGATTTTTAAGGCTATCATCTGCTCATATTCAGTACTTTTTGTGTTTAGTATATAATCAGAGAATTATTCATCAAATAATATACTACAATTATTACACAGAGCCATTCAATTTGTAAAATTTGCTATTATATGGAAAAGTGAAATTCGCTTACTGAAATATTGATTGTTGCACGAGCATTTTCATTTGCGGTCTGTTTGAATTGATGAATTTTGGATTCAGTGAAGGATTTAAAATGAATGAATTTGAAGATGGTAGGATTTAAAATAACATTTAATTTGAGTGGATTTTAAATCTAGTAATTTTAACTCTTCGAATTCATTCTCAATTAGTTGGTAGGTTCTAAATCCAAATATTTTATAACTAATGGTATTTAGTGAAAGATTTAAGATCCAAATTCATCACATTCATGCATCCAAAGGGCCCCTATATATTTTCATATTTAAATTATAACAACACATTTGTTTTACGTTGTAAGTTACTGTTGAAAAATCTTAATCGTTTCTTCCTTTTCAGGAATTCTTTCTATTAATCATGCTTTATCCGTGATTGAAGCATCAATAGGCTACTTTTTTTTTTTTTTTGTTCAACTAACTAGAAAAACACTACTCTCTCAAAAAAAAAAAAAAGAAACAAAGAAAAACACTAATGATCACATTGAATCTGTCTATACACGTAACAAATTCGTTACTTTCCATTCCAATCTTGGTTACTTTTTCATTTTTGAATTTCAAAATTTTCTAAATTAATAGCTTACAAAACTTTAAAGTTTGCGAAATTACGTAAAATTAAGAAATTTTAAAGAAAATATTACCACCGCAAGTTTTGAAACATCAAAAGTCTTAAAAAAACGTTGCACCACAATAAATTTTGAAATTTTGATAAAAAAATATTGTCCATTTTTCAAACAAAAATAGAAAAATTCAATGACAAATGCATTCAAATTTACTCAAATATATATTGTAATAGATTTACCAATTTACCCTTCAATTCTAGATATGTATGAAGAGGTATCCACTTGCCCCCACCGCAAAGCAATCCTCAATGGTCCCCATCCTTCCCACTTACATTTGACACTTCGATCATCAATCCTTCTCTTGTCCCAACTTCTCATCAATCAAACAGAGCCTTCCCAACTTTCTCCACACCCCATAAATAGCATCCTCCAATCCACTCTTCTCATAAAACATCCTTTAACAAAAATAGAAGGCTGGTTGTCAAGAAACTTCACAGTTTACGCCCCTCACCAAAAAGTAAAGAAATGTGCTGCAACTACGGCTATGGCTTCTTGACCTCCAAAACTGATCCTTTCTTCACCTTATTTCCTGCCATCTCCGCCCATCTCTACAAACCCGATCCGACCCACTTCCCAAATCTCATTTCCGCCCATCGCTCTCCTCCGACAACTCTGAAGAAACCGGGTTGGGAATCGGGTCGGATCCGGGTTCGGACCTTTTTCAGCCAAAGCTGCAGTCCAGGATGTTGCCTCAGTGGCGGAACCCTGCAGCTTCTATGACCTTCTGGGGATACCCGAGACGGGTTCGATGTTAGAGATCAAACAAGCGTATAAGCAGCTGGCTAGAAAGTACCACCCGGACGTTTCGCCTCCGGATCGGGTCGAGGAGTATACTCAGAGGTTTATCCTGGTGCAGGAGGCTTATGAGACCTTATCCGATCCTAATCGAAGGGCCCTTTATGATAGAGACTTGGCTAAGGGCCTCCACTTGGCCTTTAGTGCTCGTAGACGTTACCAGAATTATGATGAAGTTAGTTTTTTTCTTCTCCCTCTTAATTTTTGGATTCCTTAATTTCTATTTCCATGTGTTTTTTGGTATTTTTTAATATTATGGAGGATTTGGGGTGTCAGCTTTTTAGTTTGGTTCGTTTTAGTTTGTTGGACATGTGTAGAGGGATGGAGAATGGCGTGTCAGGACTTTAATTTGGTTCGTTTTGGTTTGTGGGGCATGAGTAGTTAATAGGATGGTAGTGTGCAGTTCTTACCGATCTACTTAAAAGTGTGCAGTTATTTTGTTTTGGTGTGACCATCCGGTATCCGGGGTTACCCCGACTAATCCGGATTCGGCCCGGGGTGCGCCCGCAGAGTTTGAGCTCTACTCGGGGTGAAGGCTAGGCCCCCTGGCTGTTTATCACGGCGCTCACAAACGAGAGTCGAACCGAGGACCTCGTGTAGCATTCACAAGCCGCTTACCACTTGTGTCCAGAAAAGGGGTTAAAGGGGTTAAAGTGTGCAGTTATTAGCATAGCATTTGCAGTTGAAATTATATATTTTTTAAATTTTTTTTAAGAGGAGACGTGGACATAGGAAAACCTCACCGGGAACTGGCGGGATTGTGAGTATCGGAATCTCTGTTTAAGACGAGGAATTAAGGCCCTTAGCCACGTATATTTAATACTCCACTCTCTTGAAATTACATTATGTGTGGTTGTTGTTTAGTGACTTTGTTATGAAATGGTACATCTTTATATTCAGTGGAGGCACACATTTCTGTCTGTTTATATCTGTGTGTGATTATAGGGGCTTATTAAAAATGTTTTAGGATACAGCATACGGACATACAAATCTTGGCACTTTGAAGTTTTACTGTAACATTACCTTGAGCATTTGAGTGATTTGTTGCAGGAAATATTTCACTATGTGTGTGTGTG
>JAMWEH010002123.1:0-19231 GCA_024721245.1 Mitragyna speciosa | reverse complement strand
GCTTCTTTATGTGCTCCAACATGCTCTAATGTGATATTTTATGCATATTTTATGCGTTTCTTATTTTATGAACTTTTTGCGTATTTATTTATTTTGTGTTATTTAATTTTAAATTTTATTATTTTGACGAAAAATGTAATATTTTTGTATTTAGTTAGTCAATGTAATAGTTAGATTATTTTCTCATATTTTAGTAAAAATTGTGTAATTAGATAGAAAAATGTAATAGATAGGGCATTTTTAATTTCCTCCCTTAAATTGTAAATCAAGCCCCTCGGTGTAATAGTTAGAATTTATTTGCTTTTGCGTGCTTACGTGTTTATTTCTTTTACAGCTTTCCTTAGGATTTTTGCATCTAAATATTATGCTTATGTGTTATGTGCTCCTATGTGATCTTATATGTTTTTATATGTTTAATTTACTTTTAATTCACGCTTTAATATTTAATTCATGATTTATGGTATTTCGTCACCACACTAGTCCAACGCTAGTTGTGGACTTCTTTCTTTCTCGTTAGTCCAACGCTAAAGGGATTTTTAGAATGGGCTAGCCCAACGCTAGACCCTTAGGACATTTTAGTATTAGGTACATTCGAGTGCATTTCACATTTCACACACTTCTAGTTTTCTTTTCATTTGACATGATTTTATTACCATTATTATTATTATTATTATTATTATTACTATTATTATTTTTGACACATTTTTTAAAATGCATGACATTTATGTTGCATCTCACTTATAAATTAGGACATTTGTGTGATTCGACTAGAAATAGTCGTCTACTTCACATGGGAAGCGATGGCGTACATGTCGTTCCTCCCTCCGTGAGTAGAAACATTTAGTCACGAGTTATTAGTCTCCCATACCCGTCATGTTGCATACCCACCTTCTTTCTTCACTTACTATATATTATTATTTTGTTTTATTTTTGCATCACATTTTGCATAAAAACTCGTGACTCCCTCGAGGTCTCGATTTCGAGTTTCGCAATTGATGCGATAATTTCGATCAAGTCTCGACGGAACATTTTGATCCTCTCGATACCCACATTTAGACTTAGAATTTAGCATTCATTTAGACACATCCAAAACGCGATAGAATTTAGGAATTAATTTAGAAAAATTTGATTAAACCTCGCAACTAGCCTCGACTAGGTTGAAAGGGTGCCTTAGGCGCAAAGCCTTTGCCTTCCCTTTCTTCAAATGTGACTCCCGGATCTTTTTCTCTCATTTTTTCAGTAGACCAGGAGTCGAAAAAGGGATTTTAATAATTTTTTCTAAAATTTTACTTTTTGTTTTGTTTAAACCATTTTTTTTAGTGACTTGGTACACTCTAACTCAGTACCAAGTGGCGACTCCATTTTCTAAAATAAAACCCTTTTTAAAAAATTATTTGGCCAAATCTGTCGTACTTTTAGTCCCGGCCTTATTTTCTTTTAAAATACCATTTTCTTAAAATACACTATTTCTACTAAAATTTGATTTTTCTCACACACACACGGTTTTTCAAAAACCTTTATTTTTGAAATGGGTCACCGAGATCGGACCGTCTTTTCGGAACGCGAACAGTCAACGACTCCCATTAGCACCCTTTGCTCACGATTTTTAGGACGCAGACACTTGTCAATTTGGAAAATAAACCAAAATCTCTTTTAAATCAAAAAATTGTGTTTCTACTGCAAGACTTTTAAAACTTTTACGCTTAGATTTATTTGATCCTATCCAAGTAGCTAATCCTTGGAGGAAAAAGATATACTTTTGTTATTGTAGATGATTATTTAAGATACACTTGGGTGCTCTTTCTTGCACACAAGGATGAGGTTTTTAAAAAATTTTGTCTTCTTATTTGTAAAAGTTCAAAATTTGTTAAACTTGACCATTATGAAAATTAGAAGTGATAATGGAACCGAATTTTAAATATTGTGTTTTTTTCGAATTTTTATGATCACAATGGTATTATACATGAATTTTTCTACCACAAGAGTTCCCCAACAAAATAGTGTTGTTGAAAGAAAAAATAGAACTCTTCAAGAGTCGACTAGAATATGATAAATGAATGTGATTTGCCAAAATATTTTTGAGGCGAAGCGGTCAATATGGCTTGTTATGTTATGAATAAAGTTTTATTAAGACTTATTTTGAATAAAATCTCTTATGAGCTTTTGTTTGGTAAAACGTCAATAGTTGGCTATTTTAAAATTTTTTGTTGTAAATGCTTTATTTTGAATATTAAGGAGCATCTTAACAAATTTGATAAGAAAACGGATGAAGACATCTTCTTATGATATGCTAGTGATAAGAGAGCCTATAGAGTGTACAATAGGCGAACCTTAGTAATAGAAGAAGCCATTCATGTTACTTTTGATAAATTACATGATGTAGTTACTTAAGGAGATTAGTGAAGATGAGAATGTATGTATTAAAAAAAATTAGAGAATCTTACACTTCAAGAAGGTATTAGTACTCCTAAGAAAATTGTTAGTACTAGTGAATATGTAGTTGATGAAAAAAAAGATGATAACATTACAAAGGATTTACTCAAAACTTGAAAATTTGTACCTAATCATCCTAAGGAGCTCATTATAGCTAATCCTTCCGAAAGAGTTAGGAATAGGTTCTCTACTAGACCTTTAGTCGATAACTTTGCTTTACTATCCCATTTTAAACCTAAAAATATAGAAACTGCTTTGAAAGATGATTTTTTTGATAGTAGCTATGTAAGAGGAATTGAATCAATTTGAGAGAAGTAAGGTATGTACTTTGGTTGAGAAGGCCATTAGATCACCCAGCAATAGGCACAAAATGGGTATTTAGAAATAAATTAAATGATAAAAGCAAAATAGTGAGAAATAAAGTATGGTTAGTTACCAAAGGTTATGCACAAGAAGAAGAAATAGATTTTGACGAAACCTTTTGTACCGATTGCTAGGTTTGAATCTATAAGAGTGCTTGTTGCATATACATGTTTTAAAGGATTTAAATTATTTCAAATAGATGTGAAATGTGTCTTTTTAAATGGTTTTATTGAACAAGACGTTTATGTTGAACAACCTTCCGATTTTGAACGTGAAAAATTATCAAATCATATTTTTAAACTTTCTATAGCTCTATATGGTTTAAAACAAGCTCCTAAAGTTTGGTATGAAAAGTTGAGCAATTTTTTTTTGTTGAAAATGGTTTTAAAAGAGAAATTATAAACACCACACTTTTTACAAAATGTTATGCAAATGAATTTCTTATTGTTCAAGTGTATGTTGATGATATTATCCTTTGATGTTACAAATGAAATCTTTGCAAAAAATTTTCTTTTATAATGCAAAATGAATTTGAAATAAGCATGATAGGAGAATTAAACTATTTTCTTAGTCTTCAAATTCATCAATTAAAAAATAAAATTTTTATAAATCAAACCAAATATGCAAGGGAGTTTCTGAAACATTTTGGTTTGGAGGATTCAAGGAAAGTTGGTACACCAATTTGCATTTTCACTAGATTAGACAAAGATGAAGAATACAATAAAGTGGATGAAAAAAATTATAGAAGTATGATAGGAAGTTTACTTTATCTTACCGCTAGTAGACTCAATATTATGTTTACCGTTTGTCTTTGTGAAAAATTTTAATCTTATCCTAAGGAGTCTCACTTTCTAGTCGTTAAGCGTATTTTTAGATACCTTAAAGACACTATAGACTTTGGACTTTGGTATCCAAAATTCGCATACATTTGATCTTGTAGGGTATTTCGACAGCCGATTTTGCCGAATGTAGAATAGATAGAAAAAGTACTAGTGGGACTTGTCATCTTCTAGAAAAGTGCTTGGTATCATGGTTTAGCAAAAAATAAGGTTCTATTTCTTTGTCCACGGCGTAAGTCGAGTATATTGCTGCAAGTGCTTATTGTGCTCAATTGCTTTAGATAAAACACACACTTTAAATGTTAGTTTGCAGTTTCAAAGTGTGCCTATCAAGTGTGACAATACTAGTACTATAAACTTAACCAAAAACTCCATTCAACATTCTAAAACTAAACATATTGACATCAAATATCATTTCATTAGAGATTTTGTTCAAAAAGGTGATATCAGTGTCGATTATGTATGCACAAGTAATCAGTTGGCTGACTTTTTTACTAAAGCTTTACTCCTTGAACGTTTTGAATTCCTTAGAGCAAAACTAGACATTCTGTCCCTTGATCGGCCGGCCTAAGCTTCCTTTTGGACGGCCGATCAATTGCTGAAGTCATTTTGACCGAGCTCCTCTTTTGCCGAACTCTTCTTGTCGAGCTCTTTTCTTGCTGAATTCTTTTGGCTAAGCTCTTCTTGACCGAAGCTTTTTGGGCCAAACTCTTCTTTTGCTAAGCTTTTTTTGGCCGAACTCTTTCTTGCTGAGCTTTTTGAGCCGAGCTCCTTTTTGACCTAGCTCTTTTGGCCGAAGTCTTTTTGCCGAACTCTTCTTGTCGAGCTCTTTTCTTACTGAACTCTTTTAGCCGAACTCTTCTTGGCTGAAACTTTTTGGGCCGAGCTCTTATTGCTAAGCTCTTTTTGCCAAACTCTTCTTTGTTGAACTCTTTGAGGCCGAGCTCTTCTTTGGCCGAGTTCTTCTTTTGCTGAGCTCTTCTTGGTCGAGCTCTTCTTGGCCGCAGCTCTTCTTTGGCCGAATTCTTCTTCAGTAGATTTGTGAATTTTAAAATTCTTCGAACGATCCGAAAATTTTTTCCGGACAACTGAAAACAATTTAAATTTTTAGGAACGAATGATCGTTCGGCCAGTGTTCATATTATTGGACGGCCGAACGCTTCATATTCCAAAACCCTAACTCATTTCGGATACACGGTCAAATGACTCGACCTTCATTCGGACGTCCGAACTGTCCTTTTTCAAGTGTTTATTGGGTCTGCAGCTTTTATTTATTTTTAAAAAAAAACTCTCTTTCCCTCTCAACCTACAGATGATATTTCTCTCAATCCAAATCAGATTTTCACTAGTCACTATGAGAACTAGAGGAGATAGTAGTGTTAGCGCTAGTGAAAGTAAAAGAAAACGTAAGAAAATTGCCCATCCTAATCCTCAAATTTTTAATAGAACGTCTCAACCAAAATTCATTGACAAAGAAGCTGAAGAAATATACCCCATTTATGTCAATAAAAATGTACTTACTTAGTGTAGTTGCCTTAGAATCTGAACTTAGGCGTTTGAAGTTAGATTTCATCGTTGATAAATTCTTGAAACAAAGCTAGGGTCATTTGTTGTTCTTAAATGAAAAATCCTTATCCTGAAATGTTGATTCAATTCTTTGCAAATCTTAGAAGAGGAGAAGTCAGATGCCATCGTTTCTAGAGTAAATGGCCTTGATTTGGTTTTCAACTCCATTCAAATCAATCACATTTTAAAATGTAAACCCAAAGAAGATACTCCAGTTTCTAGATTTTTCTCCTTCTCTCAATGGGTTACATCAGAACATCAGTTCAATTTTGATGAACTTTCGTTCATTTTATAACATTTCTTTTGAACAAGCTGCAAAAGCGAAATCATTAGCCTTAGAACCTGTAAATCGAATTTTATTTGCTATGGTTTTAAATCTATTAACTCCTACTTTTGGTCATAGAGGTGAACCAAATAGGATGAAATTGTATGTTTTCTATTGTGTTTTGAAGGAAATTCCCCTTGACTTAGGGTTTATTATGCGTGAATTTATCCTTAATTGTATTTCTGATACCCGAAGAAAATATTCCCTTTTGGAAAACTTCCTTACCCTGTATCTTTAAATTTGATCACATTCCTTTAACAGGATACATCTCTTGAAAATTCATATTTCATATGTTCTTATTTTGAAACTTTTCATCTTAAATTCACAATGACGAATGGATCACAAAGGCTCAATTTCAAGCACTTAAGGCCATATAGGACTACACCTTGCATCTACTCAGCCTATATCCTCTCCTCCTCCTTCCTCTACACCACATCCACCTTCACTCCCTATCTCTGTTGCACCATCTTCCTCTACACCGGCTCAGCCCACTATCTATTCCATCTTTCTCTATATCTCAGGATTCACTTTCTCATCTTCTGGCTCTGTTTCAAAAATTGGATAAATGAATAGGACTCAATGGAAGCAAGGCAAATGAAGGATTGAAGAAAATCAAGCCAAGTTGTTCAAAGAATTTCGTAGTTTTGAGAAAAGATTAGAATGTGTTGAGCATGTGCAAATACTTGGGATGAATATCGGGATGCAAGCTCAATACAATATCTTTAAACAACAAAATTTTGTTGAATCAGAGGAAGAAGAAGAAGAAGAAGTGAAAGAAGAAAAAGAAGTAGGAGCCGCAGATGATTTGGCTGATCTTCAACCCGATGTTCTAGGTCACACTTGTCCGACTCCATCTCAGTCTCTTGCCCTCGTCCCTACCACATTTTTACAGCATTCTTCCTGTACTGATTTACTTATGACCACCGTTCAGAGCATAGCACAGGAGGTGGTTCACACCATTCGTGATGATTCTAATGAGACTCCTTCAACTACTCTCACACTGTTATCATCTTCTCAAGTTGAAGTATCTTCTAGGAGCTTAGTCATTATTCCCTATAAGCGTAGAAAGCCTTAGGCTGTTGTCTAGTTTTAGTTTAGATTAGTTTAGGCATCTATCTATGTCTTTGATTTGTACAGACATTTTGTTTGTTTATAAGAAATGCCTTCTGTTCCATTTCTTTCTTTATTAGTATTATGTTTCAATATTGAATTTGGATACTTATTTCTTGTACTTTATAAGATGCATTATTTGAGGGAGAGTGTTGTTAAGGGGGAGTATATCTTTCTAATTTTGATGATGCTAAAAGAGGGAGTAGTATCAGAGCATATGTTTTATGATATGTGGTAATATGAGTATGTTGATAAAAATGGTAATATGTGGTAATATGAGTATATTGATAAGGTGTTATCAACTTATGTTCATATGATCTAAATTGCCATAGGTTTGTCTTCCTCTAAAAAGGGAGAGAATATAATCCTAATTTTGATGATAACAAACCATTGTATTATTAATCGAACTTATTTAAGTATTTTGGATGAAGTATCAAACAGGTTTGAAGAACTTACTGAATAAAACAGAGGTGATCGGACAGTCATTCGGACGACCAGTGCATGCTTTGGCTGTCCGAAGTCAGTTCGGACAACACTTCGGAATGTCCTATCATCTAGTCCGAAAAGTGTCCCAGTTTGTCCAGAAACTTTCGAACGTCTGAGTTCAAGGTTTCGGAACATCCGATCACACGTTCCGACAAAACATAAAAAATTTCAAAAACTTTCGGACCCATCTTTGGACACTCTTCGACGTCCGGTAATATTCCTAGAAAAGCAAAGCTCTTCGGTATCAATCGGACGATGGTTCAGACGACGAGCACTTTCTTCGGTACGTCCGAAATAAGTGTACTCAATACATATGAGAAGAGATCGGACGTTAGTTCGGAACAATAACTTGCAAGCTCGGGCCAATTGCAACACCCCAACGGCTAGTTTTTTCTGCATTTAATGCATGATCAGTTGGAGGGTTGTTGAAGGCCATTTTTTAGGAAGTATAAAAGCAATGAAATCAAAAGTTAATACAACTGTTCCATTGAGAATACAAAAGCATTGAATAGCAATTCTTGAGCAAGAATTTCTCATTTTTCCTTGTAATAGTGTAATAGTTATTGAGTTCTTCTTTGTGAGAGTGATCACTACAATTGTACTCTAGAGAGGTTAGCTTGTGAGCTGTAAAATCTCTTAGCTTAACTAGAAGAGTGTCTAGGGTGAGTAAGAGGTGAACCAATCATTGTACAAGTTGGTTGTGAGTCTTCTACAAGAGAAGGAATTCAAGTATAATACAACTTCAAGTTTGGTGAAACTTGGAAGTTATTTTTGGTTTGATCAATTCATTCCTTAATCTATTTAAATTTCAATTTGTTATTATCTTTTCAATATTGTTTGTTGCTTTAACAACTTGGTTGATCACTTAGTCAACTTGGTAAATCTCTATTTTGTGAAAATTTGCTATAACCAAGTAAGTTCTTTAAAAGAACCTAATTCACCCCCCTCTTAGGTTGTATCCAAGGGCCTACATAATATATACAAATATATTATATATATATTATATATTTATATATAAATATATGTATATACGTATGTATGCATGCATGCTTATACATACACATGTATTTACATATAATATATTTATTATCTATATATATTATTATAATATATATGTAATATATATATAGATTATATATATACATACATATATTTATATATATTATTATATTATAAATATACATACATAAATTTAGACTTTTAACAATTTATGCAAAATTAAGTTAATAAAAAAAATTTTAACCCAAAAATATTGGTGCAAAGTGCATGTTTTTTACATTGAAGGGGGCAAAGTGTAGGTTTCCCCCACTTTCAGGGGGGCAAACTGTAATTAACCCAAAAAAATATTATTCTTTTCCCTTTTTTTTCTAATTTGCATCTGATTTGCGTTGGGGAAATGACCCTATTTTTTTCTAGTTTGCATCTAATTTGTGTTGGGGAAATGACCTATTTTTTTCTAGTTCGCCTAATAAGATGAGGAAGGGATAAAAAATTAATCAATGTGGTTAATCAGTGCATAACATGCTACGATGCCCATATTAACTTCATAAGCAAAATCAAGTTAATCAACAAAAATCATAAGCAAAATCAAGTTTTAAAACACAACATGAATACATGTTTAAAACAAAAGTCATAAGGAACCATTTCACTACCAAAAAATTATTAAAATAAAAAATAACTATGAATACGGAAATCCACTCAAAATGGAAATCCACTGAAAAAGCAACAAGCAAGATCAAGTTTAATGAAACAAAACATGAATATATGTTTAAAGCAAAAGTCTTAAAAGAATAAAGAACTCTTAAAAAATAGAAAATGACTATGAATACGGAAATCCACCCAAAATGGAAATCCACTCAACCAATGTCGAATAATAAGCACTAATATGCCAAACTACACTAAAAATGAGCTGACAGCCACTATAGAAAAAATTAAAAACATAGACATCGTGCTGGGCACGGTGCTAGTTCCTGAGCTTTTATGATGAGAAGATGGTGCAATTGATGCTGCAGCAGGAGATCCTGCTTTAGGAGAACCGCTAGATGTTGGAGGCGTAGCACTATCTGGAGGAGTACTGGGTGGGGTCGATGGGTGAGAATCTGCTGGTGGATTAGTGGCAGGAGGATTAGCTGCAAGAGGAAAGAAATTGTGGATTACTTGCCTGGTGCAAGAAAATTTGTATCAAATAATAAAATATAACTAGGATAATTTGTTGAAATCATGATGCATGATTCTAAATTTGTACATGTAACTTGAGATGAATTTGATGCAACACCTTAACATGACTAAACTATGATTAGAAACATCCTCTATGATATGGGATCGAAGCTGAGATTTGTCGAAATGCTGATGTGAATCTTCACGTATGTACAAAATAAAAATTGAAAATTCAGTTCGTCCATTAATCACTTGTTTCAACAATCTAGTTCTTTCAATTTCTATGTATGAGGTGAGTGAGGGATAAGGGTTCCCTGGTTTCTTAGTATCGAGGTTAAGTTGGACCAGAAAACCAAACGTTGAAGTCAGGTTACACATATAATGACGATAACAAATGAACAGAATGTTGCATGAATCAAGCCAAAATCAAGAAAACGTACGCGTAATCAAGCCAAAATCAAGAAAACGTAAAATGTACTCAAACAAATTTTGAAATTTGTGGGAAAATGCAAAAACTTTTGTGGAAAAAAAAAGAAGAAATTCTTTTAGCATATATCACATGCATGTAGAACAATCTACCAATGCATCCCAAATTAAACCAGTTAAAGAACTGCATCCAAATTACAATCCAAATAATAATTACTAAGGACAAGCAAGATGAAAGGATGCGTTACAAAAAATTTTCCAGTTATTCACAAATAATCTTGTTCTTCCAATCCGATTAACAGTAAAGCATTTCGCTTGGCGATAGTTTAAAGTGAATATATTAAAACCTTAAGTGCTATGATACAAGATAGAAGCTTAGATTTGTCGAAATGCTGATGTGAATCTTCAAGAATATTAAAAAAAAAAATTTGAAGAATTCAGTTCGTAATCACTTGTTTCAACAATCTAGTTTTTTCAATTTCTATGTGTATGAGGTAAGTGATGGATAAGGATTTGCTGGTTTCTTGGTATCAATGGCATCAAGGTTAGGTTGGACCAGAAAACCAAACGTTGAAGTCAGGTTACAGATATAATGACGATAACAAATAAAGAGGATGATGCACGAAGAAAGCCAAAAGCAAGGAAACGTAATTTAACTTGAACAATCCACAAATGCATTCCAAATTAAATCAGTTAAAAAACTGCATCCAAATTACAATCCAAGACAAGCAAAATGAAAGCATGCTTTACAAATCTTCCAGTTATTTACAAATAATCTTGCTCTTCCTATCCGATTAACAGCAAGGAATCAATTAGTGTATGCAGAAACGCAAAACGCAAAAGGATTTAACATATGCAGCACATACCAGGAGATTGTCCAGGCGACGGTACGGGGGCAGTGGACACTGCAGGGAAAACGTAAATTATATAATATTAATCAAAAACTAGATAATCCACATATTATATGAAATTTCTACAACATCGTCACCAGTTCTTGAATTCTGAAAAATTATTATCAACGACATAACAGTTTGACATAATAGTTTGGTCATATAATACAAAAAAGATGGATGTAACAATGGATAGCAGCGGACAAAAAGGTTGAAATCAGTGAATAAAGAACTCACCATTGCAACTGCTAATGGGTGGGGCAGATACTTTACAAAGTGTAGGCAAAGATGCAGCCTTGGTCATATTAATACTAAGACCCATACTACCAGCGTTTTGTAAGCCTTCACATACACAATCAGCATCATCATTCAACACCTCTTGAAACCCTGTACAGCATGCAGACGAAGGCTCCGAATCAGATTCACCATTGCTCAGGAAGTTCAAACATTCAGCCATGTCGTATATCAACTCGTTACAATTGTAAGCCGCGGGTGGGGGAGACTCTGATGCAATTAGATGGGGTCTTGCTGTAGTGTGAGCACCATTGATGAGCAGTATTGTGATCAAAGCATGTGTGATGCGCCACAACTTCATATTCTCCATGGAGGATATGGAGTGGAACTGGAGTCGAACGGCGTGAGGATGCAAAATGGATTAGGGTATTATTTGAGTGTTGCAATTTGAAGGGTAAATGAGGTTTTGATAGATATTAATTAATCATTAAGTTCCCTTTAATATAGCTGGGGTTAGGTAGTGCATCCCCACAATTTCTCATACAGTTGAGATTCAAATGCATACTGTTGAGATATACTTCAAGTTGATCAAGTCTATCTAGTTCAGTCTTCAAAAATTAAAAGTAACTTTAATGTATCATATATTAGTATGCACAAGTTTATCGTACAAAATTAGAAGTGTTCTTTAGGTTTTTCTCAAGATACTTTAGTAGTTTACCGTACGAAAATGTTCTTTAGGGGGTTTCTTGAGGTATTTTAGTTAGTTTAGAAACCTTTCTCTACCTCCTTTTATTAAGAATATTGATTTGAACAAATCAACTATTTTAACTAAATTATATTATGACAAAAAATTATAAATTATATTAAGATGAATAAATTATTAAAACATTCAAATAACTATCCAAATCCAAACCATTAAGAAACCACAGGGTAATTTAAATATTAACAAAAGTGAAAAAAAAGGTGGAAATAGTCATATCTCTTCTAAAAACCAACACAAATATGCCATGAGATTTGAATAGAATTTATACTACTTAATTTGTTTATGATCACCAAAACCACATTAATAATTTTTTGTAATAGGAAATGATGCATAAAGCTACAATAACAATAAAAAGATTGAATTTTGATAGGGAACACAGTTTTGTGTGGTATTTTTCCCTAGAAATATTCTTTTTTCTAAAATAGCTTTCTGGTAATATCGAACCAGCTATTTACTCGTGTTATGTATGACTTCAAGAATTTTTTCATTATTTGATTATAAGTACTAATCATGTTGCTGTAAGTGTTCAAAATGTCTTATCCACGATTTTTTATATGAAATACAAAATATTATAATTTTTACTATGTTTTATACTAATAAAATACACATGCTTTTAGAAATCATTAAATCACGATATGACAGTATATATGATAAGGTGAAAAGTTTTATACTTTCGGTTTCTTTAGTGAAGCATATAAACATTTTTTATGTTGAATATATTTCTATAGAATTATTTGTGGAGCTCTATGATGAATCTTAAAAATAAGTCCTTTTCATTTTAAGAAACATTTTTACTTTTTTAGCATACAAGATTATTAATAAATTAAGACCTTTCAGAGATTACATAACTGAAATTGTTCTTCTGCTTGGTGATAGTTTGAAGTGAATGTGCATTAATAGAACCATTCTTGACATTGTTTTGCATGCATGTGTTGGAATAAGTATTTATTTACCATAAAGTTGCATTAATTTTTTACTTCTTTCAGTCCTTGCTCCTTTACAGCTAAGTACCTATGGTATTTTTTCAATGTATTATTGTTCTAAAAGATTTTACAATCGTGAAAAGCTTAAAATAGACTTAATTACTAAGAAGTTGTTGTATGATAGGAATTTGACAACCATAATAACCGAAATCCTAGAAAATATATTACAAATTCAATTATTCGAAGTTATAGCATGATAAGATACGATCTAACACTCATAAATATCATTAAAACATGCAAGAAAGGATGAAACTGAAAAAAAAAGAGTTAGAATTTTGAAGGTGTCGTAAATTATTCTGCACTAAAAAATGTAGGATATATCATATTGTTCTAAAATAAACGGATAAAGTAATTTTGCGGTAAGATCTAATGAACAAAAGCGTGTTTGATTTTGCTAATCAAAGATTACTTAAAATTATAGTAGTGTGATTGTTTAATGTTGCAAAATTTTCCAGTTTATTGTCTACTAAATTGGCATCCATTGGTTTGATTATAAAAGAGTAGATAAGTCTTGTTAAATGAAGAAAAACTATGACGCAAGGCATCAGATTGTTGTTCATTGACAAAGAAAAATAATATTTTTCTTCGATATATAGTACAGACCACTTACATAAGAGCCAATGATTAACATTGAAAAATTCATGGAAGAATACTGAAATTTTTGCAGATAACAAAATGATGCCCTTGTTATTTTTTTTTTCTTTTTTTTTAAAGAGGATCTAGAGTCATAGTTTTACACATATTTAATTGGACAAGAGTTTGAAAATGAATATTTTCGAGATTGCAACATAAGTTTATAGTATGAGAAATTTTAAATTTGGCATAAATAAATCATTTTTAAAAGTTTATGCCTGCCAATCTCGTTGTAATTTTGAATTAAAAAGCAAAACTGTTAAAATTGATTGCCATGGCATCAATATCAAGCTATTTTTTGAAAAAGAATTAAAGGAAGAAAAAATATAAAAGCCGGTGACACAACATCTTTTCGTTACTTCTTACTAAAATTCCTTTTTATTCTAATATGTAATATAGATTTAGAACTAATTAAATATTGGTTGTGATATCTATGTATTGTTGGTTTTAAAAAGTTAAAAAGAGGAGTTAAATTCACACCCTTCATTCTAAATCGACACTCTAAACATTAACATGACAATAATGCAACCTTTGTTAGCTTTACTCATAATTTTCTAGGTTTGGTCTCAATAGATTCCGATTTTTGTAAAAATTAATTTTAGAATGTAGAGTTAGCTCCTCACAAAAGACAAATCGAATTTTATTGTGCATCAACTCTATGAAGATATTTCTAAAGAGCATGACTTATTAAAGTATTAAAATTTTCTTTACTAATGTAACATCTAAGGCATCAGTACTTTGAACGTTCAAGAAATTAAAATTATCTTTATTAAGGTAACATTTTAATAATGGCAAGAGTACTTTGAACATTTAAGAAAGAAAATTAATTTTATCTCATTTGATAGGAAGGCACACGTACTTCGAATATTCACCCTTATTGGCTTACTAAATACATAATGAAAGATGTACATTTATAGCAACTCTTAGGAGACAAGATGGATGTTTTTGAAGGGATAATTTCAGAAACCTCCCCTGAGATTTTTGACAATTTCACTTAGCACTTCTAAGGTTTCAAAAATTACATATACCTCCCCTGGCTATAGAAAAAGACCATAGTGACTCAACATATTAATGAATCAATTTTTCAAAACCCTATTTCCCTTTTTCTTCTCCTTTCTAAATTTAATGGACCTTTCTTCTTGTCTTCTCCCAATTTGTCTAATCCTCTGAAATTAAATCCAAGCAAATTCTCTCATCCTTCCCTAACAGTTGCTTCTTGTTATTCAATAACCTCTGAGTAACAATCTATCTGTCATCTTGGGATTCTCAAATTTGCCATAAGACACAATTTTGCAAATGAACAAATTCTGATTTTGCTTCTATAAGGTTGAAGCCTAAATGTTTAAAAAGGATTGGGTTTGGGGGTTGATGGACAATATTCAAGAGATAATGATGTTTATTATAGCAGTGATTAAACTTTGTTTTAGTTTAATAGGGCTGAAAATTGTTTGTTTTGGATTGAAACTTTAATAGTACAGAAAGTTGGACTTTCTAAGATTTCAATAAATAGTATGAGATAGGAAGATGGTAGAAAAGTAGAAGTTTATGGTTGAGAAAATGAATAAAAAATTTGTTTGGAGAGATTAAAATTAAATATTAGTTGCACGATGGCATTTTAGGTATATATAATTTTTGGATTATAAGGTATGTTACAAAGCAATAATGTCAAGGGAGGTATATGTAATATGTTACAAAGAAATAATGTCAAGGGAGGTATATGTAATATGTTACAAAGAAATAATGTCAAGGGAGGTATATGTAATTTTTGAAACCTCAGGAGTACTAGGTAAAATTGTTAGAAATCTCGATAGAGGTTTATGAAATTATCCCTATTTTGAACTGCTAATTGCTAGCTGAATTACAAGCCAAGCAAGCATGACAGCCACAAATTTGCGACTCGTATCTATCTTTTATTACGTTGTCTAAAAATTTTCTCAAAGTTTTCTAGAATGTAAATTTGAGACACGTAATTTAGCCAACAAAGGAAACTATTTGACACCAAACTAGCACTTATAGACTTTGACTAATAATCTACTTGCACAATTGATGTTTAATGCCAACAAAAATTTTATTTCATATATTTATGAAGAGTTCAAATTTAGCCCGGCATGAATTTCAAAAATCTCATGCGCAAATACGTATTCTTAGAATGATGTTTCATGCTTTGAGTTTTAGGATGGTGTTTCATGCATTTCAAATAACTGACTTCTGCAAACGAACAACTCCAACTTTACCGGGGAAATTAGGGTATCAGAGTCTATGGGGTTGTTCTCGTTTGCTCAGATTTTATAAAGTTGCTTTTAGAAAAGCAGATTATAAAAAATCAAATTTTTTAGAATCTAAAAGTTGTTCTCGTTTGCTTAAAGAAAACTGATTAAAAGTTGCTAATGGATGTTCTCAAAAAAAAGTTGTAAAATCAGATTTTTGATAAAAAAATAACTAAAATAACCTTAAATGTTGAACATATGATATTTTAAGAGAATAATAACTAATTTTTAAATTAAATTAATATTTATAAATATAAAAAATTTCCAAAAAATTAAAGCGTCAAATTAACTTCATAATATTACTTCAAATTATGGAATAAAACAAAACAATTTTTTTGTACTTCAATAACAATATGGTTTGAAATACAAAAAATTTATCTCCTTCGATGCTAATTTTGATATATTTCATCACGAATTCTATTTCTCACTACATCCATTGCAGTATCATCATTTTGAACCCGTGGTCCGTGTGCGTAGTCCATTAGTTAAGTCTGACTCAGTATCATCTGGCATTAGATCTGGATCAAGATCATACTTTTCAAATTCAAAATCATTTGTTGATTCTCTTCTGATAAAATTATGAATAGCCATCGTTGAAGCCACTAATGCAACTTGAGTAGAAATATCATAGTGGTGAGGTACTCCAGTACGCAATAATTTCCACCTTGCTTTCCAAACTCCAAATGATCGCTCTATAACACTTCTTAGTGATGAATGAGTATGGTTGAATATTTCCAAAGCATTTTGGGGTGGCTCATGTTGGAATTCAGGCAAATGATACTTTTCTCCTTTATATGGTGCGAGGAATCCTTTGATATTTGGATATCCACATCAACCAAATAAAATTGATCTGAAATTAAAAAGATAATACTGTAAATACATTTCATATTATATTAAAGAATGTAAAATGAGTTGATATATAAAATTAACCTCTGCGTGGCATTGGAAACTTTTTAGATTCATCACGAATTGTAGTATAAAAGATTCTGGTATCATGTGCACTTCCTTCCCAACCTGGCAAAACAAATGTAAAACACATATCAAAGTCACATGCAGCCATTATATTTTGTGTTGGATAACCTTTTCTTCCAATGTACAGGAAGTTGTTGTCCTTTGGGTATGGCTACTTTGATATGTGTTCCATCAATTGCACCAATGCAGTCCTATGTTTACCAAATAAATCATGAGTAGTAGTTTTAAGCTTTTGGAGTAAAAGACATATACATGCAAAATGAAATTTTTTTCGCTTGTTACCTTAAAGTATGGCCAATATCTCTGATTTCTTCGAATATAATTATGGACCATTGAAGTTTCTCTAGGCTTTATCCAATCCATTGACATTTTAATAGTAGCCACAAGAACTTTATAAAAAAATTTATGAATAGCAGAACCTGAATGCTGAAACCTTTCTTGCATCTCTCTATTGCTCGAAGAGAGACCAACTGTCATAAAAAATATGGCCACCATCTCTTCCACACTAGTTTGCCTAGTTTGTGTAAGACCATATTGATTTTCTAATAAATGACAAAATCGTAGGAAAATATTTTTTTGCATTCTAAATTGTTCGTGACAATGCCTTGGATGTCCATCTAATATTTCCATCATCCATTTCCAACCAAGTGTGTTCAGATGTATGGCATGGTTGTTTAAATATGAATGTGTCAGCATGATTTGCTATTACTTGTGCAGCTGCATATGCTAATGCATTTTGATTAACTATTTCCTTAGCCAACAACTTCGATTTTGGTATCATCAATGGTAGTGTTATCTTCACTACTGTCTGAATCTTCCATCTAGTACCTGTTTATCACGTTAAATTAATTCCAAACAATTTAATGCAATTAAAAAATCTACTTTAAAATAGTATAAGAAATTTTACAAGCCAAGAGTTGCATAGAAATATAAAAACAAATAATATAAAAATATATAAAATTTAATGTCATGTATTAAAGAGAGATGATGTTTAATAATTATTAGTAAGCAACAATATTTCAATGCTAAAAAACTTTAAAAATACATAAAAAAATCTAATGATATTGCTTAGACTGCTTGATTCAATAACCACTGTAGACGCAAATCATCGTCCATTTGTGCCACAAACATCTCTCTATAAGAAGGCTTGAGAAACAAATCACACGCAAACATATATAAATCATCTCCTTTTTGCACCCCCGGAAGTTTAAGTAACATTGCAATCACCTCAGGAATGGTACTTGCCTACAATGCTATCTTTGATACTAGTCATTTTAGTAGAGCTAGCTTCAACTGCATCTACTATCCGATCTAGGGATTTCTTCAACTCGACAGCAAGCAGAAATCTTCTTTTTTCCTTGGTTTTCATTTTCTGATAATTTTTTTTCCTTTTCTTAGTAACTTTGGTATTATCAACACTAACAGTATCATCCTCAGATTCATCTAGTTCTGCAACATTAGTATATTCTCCTTGTAGGTGCAGGTGGTAGGCTACCTGAATTGGGTGTCCATACATTTTCCCACTAGCATGAACCTTACTGAAAAGAAAATCTTGTTTCTCCAATAATAGTGGTCCTTTCTTACGGAACTTAGCACAATCGGAAACATCTGCATGTTACAAGTAATTGATTAAAAATTATGTTTAAGAAGACTTCTATATGTATTCAAAATTTTAAAATATATTCATACCTTTATTTTGCCTAGCCACCAAGAATCATCAGCATCAATTGTGTTTTTGTTATAATCCCACCCTAGTCCTAGTCTCACCTTTAAGCATTGCCTTCCATGATGTCCATTCTCTTTTTAGGTTGTCCCAACGATTTTTCAATTGTTGTTTTCCATATTTTCAATTTGTCTGCTACCTAAATTCTGTAATAACATTTTGCCAACCTTTTGGAGTAAAGTGAGTAATCAGGTCTATATCCATCTTTTATCGCTTGTACATAGACCTCAATGAATATTTCAGTAATAGGAATCATTCCAATTAGCTTTTTCAGCATGGGGAATCCTAAAGCAATCTTTGCCTTGCCCTTTTCTTTATCTGAAGTTTCAGTCCTATTTTTCATATTCTAATAATTCCCAAATCACCAAATTTAAATGTATCAAACATGCTTCAAAGTATATGAATAAAAAATAAAACTCCAGTATAGTTAAAAATAACGCAATTATTTATCACACAAATCAAATTTAGCATATGTTCACCTAAACTAAAACATCATCTCTACACAACTACAAAACCAATAAACTAAAACATTATCCCTAGATAAACTACAGTATATAGCAGATGAAGCTTTCCCTAAATAAACTAGGGTATATAGCAAATGAAGCTAGTTCAACAGTAATTCCTATTACTTAAAAAATTATTTTAAGCTTTCCCAATCTATTTATGTATATTACCAACAAAAACCTACTCCATCTCCTATCCAATCCATTTGTATATATTGAAACTTTTTCATTCATAGGTTAAAAACTTGTGTACCCATTCTTTCAATACCAAAAATAACTAAGATATCTCTATTTTTTCTTGAATTAAATCTCATATCCTTTCCTTTTCACTTGGCTAGTTTCTAACATTTTTCCTCCTTCTACTACATAGTCCAGTTAACTGTGAAACTTGATATTCTATGGGACGTTAATAAGTTTCAATAAAGGTTCAAGATATTTTTAGGCACTGACTACGAATATCTCACCCTCCATTTTTAACTTTCATTCATGCCAAGCTTTTAGGCACTATCAACGTATATCCCACCCTCCCTCTTTAAGCTTTTAGGCAAGAATTAGATT
>JAMWEH010000147.1:0-28833 GCA_024721245.1 Mitragyna speciosa | reverse complement strand
GTCACCTTTGTCGATTTTATTCAACGCAATTCTATTTTGTGATCAACGATATATATTGATTTATTTATCTTCTATAAGAAGTCGCTAGAAATCTATATATAGGAATTTAAAATTCTCAAGAATGTTGAAAACCCTAAAATTAAAAAGTTTAACACAATTTTGAAAAAGATAACAACAATTTTAGGATGAGAAGAATATTTAACAATTGAACACATATTATATAAAAGCTTACTCATGGATCCGGAACCCAACAATTCTTGGTTCCAATTACATGAGAAATGTAAAAATGAACACTACACAACCAAGGAAAACAAGAAAGGGCAGCTAAGATTAATGTAAATTTTGATTGTTTATATTTTGGATTAAGATATGTTTTGTTATTCAAATATCATTTTGATGGGAATGAGTATTTGTATCAAATACATGGTATTTACTTTTGGGATAATTACAGAAACCTCCCCTGAAGTTTCTGACAATTTTACTTAGCACCCCTCAATTTTAAAAAATTACACAAACCTCCATTGCATTTACTATTTTGGTAATAAGACCTACCCTTTTAATAAAAATTTTAATCGAAAACCCCACTATGCCCTTCTCAATCTACAAAAGAAAAAATAAAAAAATATCATTTTCTTTACCGCTTGAACCACTGTACAACCACGTTGCCACCAACTTAATGAACACCACAACTAGTAACCAAAAAACAATCCCATCAACACCAGTACACCACTATCAACTAATTAAGAAAATAAAAAATAAAAAATATATTTGATTTTTACCACTTGAACTACTATCATATCACACCAGCTCCATTTTCGTTAGTCACCACCACAATAAGCAACCGGATTATAGAGCCAAAATTCATAGAGATATTCCTTAGCCAGACATTGAAATCTAACCCAACTACATAAATCCCAAACAAACTCAAATAATTTGTCAACCCAAATGAGTTTTGCTATTTTTATGAACCTTTTTTGGTAAAAGATTGATTTCAAAGGGTATTATTGGAACTTTAGTTAACCAAGGGAGGTTTGTGTAAATTTTGAAAATTGAGGGGTGCCAAGTGAAATTGTCGAAAACCTCAAGGGAGGTTTCTGTAATTATCCCTTCACTTTTTGATGACTTGATGAATATACATGTTCTTTGAGTGTGGTAAGATATTATAGATATAGATCCTTTCTTTTTTTGGTTTTTGTACATATCTAAATTTTTGTTGAAATTAAAATATAGAATAAATGACTCTTCAGCACGTAAAATATGTGTTCAAATTTATTTTTTTCTGTGTATAAAATTAATTTAAAATTTTGAATATCTGTTTTCAAATAATGAGAAAAATGCACTTGCCTCCCTCCCCCAAACAATTTGCATGATAATAGACAACTGCCCTTTAAAATTTAGGATTAAGGTAATATTCCTATTATCTTTTCTCAATTTTCCTTGAGTTCGTTTTTTTCGCACATTTTGATTCAGTAACCTTCTCTTGCTTCAATATTCCTGTGTATAATTTTTTATTGGATGAATTATTATTACCACCCACAAGATTTGGCATAAGTAAAGTAAGTTTTTCAATTAGCAATAGGTAGAACTGTAAATAATACAAGTCATCGATAATTACTGCATTAATATCATATCAAGGTGACTTCTTTTTTAATGTTTTTGGGGAATTAATTAACATATTGCAGACATCCGTTTTTATTCAAAATCATGCTATTTGCTTATATATGTTTTATATAACTTAAAAAATTATTTTATATCTTAAAGAATCAATTAGGCTATAATATTTGAACTATATACCTCTAACCATGGAGAACATACATTCAATTGTGAGAGAAATCGAACCCTATTTTATGGACCATTTTTGTTTCGGAGTAATCTTGTATGTGGCTATAAACTAACTTTAAAAGGATTCTAACCATATAAAATGTTGATGAATTAGTGTAGTTAGATACCTGTCATATCAATTACTTACTAGTTAATGTATTTGTCATTATCAAAAACCTATATATAAAGGCCTAATCTTATACTTGTCTATTATTATTGAAGATATAGAATTTTTCATTCTTTCATCCTTTTTATCATGAGAGATACTAGAGCCGAACTCGTAAGCAGAATCTACATCTACAAATTGGTTGTATAATATAGGATCTACGGAATAGCAAGCAAGTTGGGATAGACCACAAGCTGTTACTTATTTGAGTTGGCATTCTTACATCTTCTAACTTTTGTTCATACAATTTCTCGAATAGTCGTCTCGTATTATTATAGCTGTAGCATGCTAGTTTTTGTCATGTGTCATTGTTAGGTTTAAGAACTTAAAATCTACTGGTTTATTAGGTCCTATTAAAGATGAGTTTTTTTACGGTATTTCTTGTCAACTAGGTAAACTGTATGCCTTTTGAGATAGATTGTGAAATTGGTTTAGGTTCCTTCCCCCTCCCCTTGTAAACCTTTGTGTCGAAAAGCTTCAAAAAAAAAAAAAAAAAGTGATTCTACTTCTTCTCATCCTTTTTATATTATTCATTCTGACATTTAAGATCCAACTTCAATTTCTACTATTGATGGATCTCAATACTATTTCTCAAAAATCTTATCCAAGTACATCTCAATAGAATGTGCTATTGAACGAACACCATCACATCTTGGACACCACTCCGACTCTTCTATTCTCTTTTAGTGTTCTTGAATTTTTTCTTTTTTGGGGGGTTGTTGGGGGGAGGAATTGTACTTACACATGTCTATCATAAATGGCCCAAGATTCTCCCATCATGTGACCTTTTGGGGACATTAGTCATTTTTTAGTATGTTGTCATTTCATGTGTCTCCCTTTAGTTCTTCACAGTTTTTCAATAACAATCTTATTAATCTTTTCCCACATGAATTATCTTCTGATACAAGTACTATCAGCTCTTCTGGTGATCTTTCCCCGACTTCTCCTGAACTTGATGATAAGACTTTGGATTCTCTAGAGCCCCCTGCTCCATAAACTGAGTCTCATTTTTCTTCTCCTTGTTGTTCAACTAGGATAAGAGTTACTCTTTCTTATCTCAATAACTATCATTGTTGTTTTGCTTATTATCTTGCATGAGTTTCAATCTTTTCGAGAGGCTCGTTCTAATCCTCTTTGGCAGAAAGCAATGGATGAGGAATTGCATGCTCTTATCAGAGCTCAAATATGGGATCTTGGTTGATCTTTACCCTCAAATGGGTTTACAAGATAAGAACTCAATGTGATGGCTCAATTGAGCGCTATAAAACTTGTTTGGTAGGGAAGGATCTTACACAGGGATAGAGTGTTGATTATGAAGAGCCTGTTACATTTGTAGCTCACATCACATATGTTTGATCCTTATTTGCAGTTGCTATTGTTCACCTTTGGAATCCTTTTCATATAGATGTCAAACATGCCTTCTTAATGGAGATCTTACTAAGGAAGTACATATGCAACCTCCTCTTAGATATTATCATTTGCCAAATAAAATTTGTCATTCCATAAGGTGCTCTATGGTCTCAAAAAAGCACCTCAAGTTTAGTATTCAAAATTCTGCAGTACTTTGAGACAACTTGACTTTACAGTTAGTTCATATGATTCTGCATCTTTTATTAGATGATCTTCATTAGATATCATTCTTCTCTATCGTTATGTGGATGATATAGTGATCACCGGTGATGATGTTTCGGGCATTCACAATTTGAAATGTTTTCTCAGTGCACAATTTGAAATCAAAATATATGGGTTATGTTTCTTATTTTCTAGGTCTTGAAGTTTCTAAGTCCTCCACAGACTATTACTTGTCCCAAACCACGTATATTTCAAATCTTCTTTCTTGTGCAAAGTTGGCAAATAACAAAGAGTGTTACCACTTCACTTGAGACTGATATAAGCCGATATTGCTTATAGCGTGCACTTAGAAAACCAATTCACAGTAGCTGCTTGTTCTACTCACTTTGTTGCTACTCTACAAATCCTGCAATGTGAAAAGGACCATTGATCATGGATTGCACTTCTCATTCTCTTCTTCACTAGATAGCTTTTTCTAATCCAGATTCGGCTGATGATCCTACTGATCACTGTTCTACAATAGGATATTATTATTATTATTTGTAACTCTCTCATCTCTTAGCAAAGTAAGAAGCAATATATATTTTGTCGTTCAAATTCTGAGTTTTTGTATTATGCCTTAGCTGGTACGATAGTTGAAGAGGTGCTATCAAGCCAAGTTGAGCTCGAGTAGCACCATGCTCGAGCTCAACTCAATTACCTATTGGTGTTGCTTGAGCTCGAACTTGAACTCGACTCGAGCTTGATCGAGCTAAAATTGTGAAACTCGAGCTCGAACTCGATGCAGCATTTGAGTACTCGATCTCGACTCAAAACTCGTTTGCACTCTTTTTTTTTTTCACTTTGTTGCTCGAGCTCAAGCTCAAGTACTCAATTACATTTTGATAAATTTTATAATATTCATATTTAAAGTAGTAAATACATAATAAATAAATATATAATTATTAAATAATTGTAAGTTCGATTAGGCTCAATGAGCCTTCAAGTTTGAAAAATTAATAATTGGGCTTAAGTCTTTTGAATAATCGAGCTACTCGATACTCGGCTCAAACTCAATCAACTTGAGCTCGAACTGAGTAGTTGACCGATCGATTGCATCCCTAATTGCTGCGATGGCTTCTTCATGACGGGCTTTTCGTCTTTTGCAAATACATTTATATGTTATAATACTCAACTTTTATCACAAAGTACACATGAAACATACTTTCATTTTGAGAGATATAACTAATTAAAGATCAAATTGTGTTTTAAAGGTTTTCTAAAAATTTGAAGACTGGAGTTTGAAAACGACCATCAACTACACGATGGTATACGCATGACGAGAAATTTGATTGTTAGTCTAAAAAAGTTGTTTATTGTATAATAGATGCAAAGCACAACGTTTAGTCCAATTTAAATAAATTAACATGATAGTGGTAAAAAAAAATGCTGATTATGTTCACGAACATGGGATATTAACAGTCAAATAATGATATTATACACGACTACGACTAGGATAATGAGAAAGCAACACGATTATTTGGAAACAAAAAAGAAAGTGGGACCTTCTCCATCCCTTCTTAACTTTTTTTGTCCTTATCATTTTGCATTCAGTAGGTAGATTTGTAAACAAACTGGCAAATCATTGTGATTCACTAAAGGCTCAATTTTATAAAAATTGAATTCCGAACCTGGCGACTTAGAATATATTTAGTTGTCTATTCACTACATATTACTTCGCATTTAAACTTTTATTTAATATATTATAAGTACTATTACTAAATCCTAATTATGCATTATTATACACAATATTTGTTAATTATGCTCTTTCCTAAATGAAATGTGTGGGTTCTAAATTAAAGAGACAAGAAATCATTAAACTAAGGATCAAACCTGTTCGACCAATTGAATTGTGATTCAATCACCTCACTAGTTTGGGATTTCAAAACACTGAGGTTTCAAAACATTGGGATCACCTCACTGGTTCAATTAATGATCTAGGTGGTTCAATTAATGATCTAGGTTTCAAAACATTGGCCACAATTTGAGCCTCTTATTAACCTTAAAACCCACAAAAACATTCAACAAATTCATCATTTGGGTTTCAAATGTCATTTGGGTATTTTGAAAAATAGTTGGCAAGCAAACCGACAAACAAGATACTGTACCTCCTCACAACCACCCAATAAACCACCAAAGAATAATAAGAAAAAGAAAAATGTACTAATTTATATCTCAAATACGAACTCAGATAACCAACCAATCCCAATTTTGAAAAGACACCTATCCTAGAGTTGCTCCAACTTTTGGTTTCAATTTGGAAACAAAATATTTTAAATGCTTCGGTGTTCAGGAACAATACATGTCGGAGCATGTAAAGTTATGCATTTCTTTGATCAAATCAAAAGGTCTGGAATTATCAGAACAATGATCGAATCTTTGACAAGAACAAAGCACAAAATTCCCAATTCAATGGACCAAGTTTCAACCAGCTTTACTATTAGAAGGGAAAGGGGGAAAAATGAACCAATTGCAATTTACTACCCTGAGAAGCACAAGTTATCTCGACTTTCTTCTTGTTGCGATTGACATCCTGTATTATATTATGGTCCAAATGAGAAACATAGTCAATCTCAAACATAGAACACGGAAAATAATTCTCTCATTAGTGATAACACTTGGTCCAAACAACATAACATAAAACAAAATGCACGCAGCATTAGTCAATATTACCAACCCTCAAAGTTGAATACCAAATGCGTTCATACTCGCATATTTATTTCCAACCAACTTCCATAAGATAACTCCAACAGTAACAGAACCATCTTCCACAATTTTCAAAACCTCATTTGAGAAACTGCTAAGCAGACATGAGTACTGCCAACTTGCCTTAAGCAGTCAACCGACGGGAACTGCTCAACACGGCATGCAAGGCAAAGACTACTATATGACTCCGTAAATACCTCTATGATTCAGGAATATTTGCTAGTATCTTTTATTCCCCCTTCCAATGTCCACCACAATCCCATATCCGAAGATTCACATCCAGCCATCCAACCAAAAAAGGCACTTAACATCAGACAATTCCCAATTGTTGCACATATTGACATCATAACCACTGTCAACCATCCTGGAAAGCTCAGCACCAGCTGCACAGATAATAAGATGCCAAAGTGACAAAATAATGAAGTTAGCTGAATTACCAAAAAAAATACAATAATAAGAACCCGCACAGCAGAAAGGCATACGGTAACATGCTTAGAACATCACAAGAAAGCTTATATATATTGAAACGGAAGACAGGATATAATGCTCATCCATATTGCCAAACTCGATCTATATTAAGTTTATGTTGTACCGAAGTTAAAGGAACACAACACGACATATATGACAAATGGAAAGAAGCGAAAGGAATGGGAAAGAAGCGAAACGAAGGGGAACAGGTGAATACAGAAAATGAGGCAACCATTATATGACTCCTCATTTTCTCACGGAAATATATATCATTATCACTTCATGAATTCTACCCAACGCATCGGAGACAACTACCTAATAGTCAATGAAGACACCACAAAAAGAGGGGAGAAGAAAAATACCTGTTCAATAGCAGGTGCCTGCTATATTCCAAGACCATCCATGATCCAAGAAACTTAATAATATTGGCCACACTGCAAAATGCATGATGGCTGAGCTTTCAGCACCAACTGGACATCTGCCATTGTAAACTGTTCACAACCTTCACAAAAAGCTAATAACAAAATGTCAGAGAGAAACACCAAGAAGTTCTTTTAGCAAACATAAGCTATTTATTTGCCAGCTATATTAGTAAAAAGAGCAAAGCAATGAAGCGTGTGTATCATACAGGCTCAGGAAAGCAAGTAATTCACCATACCATCTACTCTTCATAATCTCTCACACAAAGAAATGACCTTCCCATAGAGATTGTCCTTGATACTGTTGTGGCAGCACAGCAGGTTGTTGCTTTCCTTTTTGAAGAAGCTGCTGTTGCTGCTGCTGGAATAGTGTCATCTGCTGCTCCTGGATTAGTTTCATCTGCTCAGAAAACTCATAATCCTGCCAACCTTTCTGGTTCTCCAATGGGATTTGCAATGATGTTGTCTGCTTCCCAGGAAAAGGAAAGGAAAGCATCGCCATTGAGCCATTGCCCTTGCTAGCAGTAAGGTACCCCTGACCTGGGTGATTAGTAGAACTGTCGGGCCCAATACTTCTATTGACCATAGGCAACGAATAACCATCAAGCCAGCTATAATCATCCATTGGGGAAATTGTAGCATTCTCATTCCTCATGGACAATGCAGTTTGTGATTCTTCTACATTTTTGGAAGGTACAGAACCAAAGCCAGGTGGGGGACCCAAATGCCTAACAGGTCGGCCTACTGGATTTTTCTTTAAGCCTGCAGGTGAGACTGACGTAGACTTCATGGATATGTTTTCAGATCCTAGAGACAAGATTGAATCAAGCTTCGAAGGTACCACAGTTTCAGATAACTGAACAGGAAAATTACTGCCAGTCCCTATACTTGAATCTGGGTGGGAAACCGGATAGGCTTGAGGTGGCAAGGCTCCAAAATAATTTCGTGATTCAGATTTCATCATAGGTCCATTGTCGAACATATTCAAATTACCAAGCCCATTCACAAGAGTGTCTTGTTCTAGCCAACCAAGTTGACGTGCTCGGTTGGACTGGCTGCAGATACTGGGAACTAGAATTCACAATTGATGTAGGTGGCCTTAAGCCAGCACTGAAAGCATTCTGCACAAGATAACCATCAAGTCCAGTGGACAAAGATCCAACTTCACTCCCTATATCAATCTTTGCAACATTAGCACCAGATGCAAAGACCTCCGAAGAAGCTGGATTTGAAACTTTCCCATCTACATGCTTTTCAGCCATAGATGGCTTGAAGACAATCTCTTCTTCATCCTCTTCTTCATCTTCCATACATAACTGTGCCTTTGGCTCCAAGGCTCTAGGAGTCATTTGACCTGCAACCACATTCCCTTCCTCTATACCTATTAATTTTGAAGCTTCCAAAGGACTAGTTAGTAAATAATCACCAGAAGCTTGAGGTTCATCACCAATTGCAAATCTTTTCATTTTTGCATCAAAATAAATTCCCTCTTCCCCAACCCGAACCACATTTGCAAGAGCCTTTCCAGCAGCTATAATCCTCTGAACACGAGCCTTTTTCTCCTTATTGCTGTCACCTCCAAAGGAATGTTTTCTCGAAAAATCAAGAATCAGTTGGGCAGGAAGAAGAGGAACAAATCCCCTCAACTCAAAGTCCTCAAACAATGCAAGCCGATTAGCAGTCTCACCTTCATCATACCTGCTCATGTTAAAGAAACATGTCTCTTCTTCATCCTCATCAACAAACATAGAACCAATTGATATAAGCTTGTTAAAGAAGGTGATACAGTGGTTCCAGAAAAAAGATCTAGCACTAGCTTGTTTTTCCTCTAATTCACTGCCGACTGCTATATCTTGATGGCAGGCCAACCATTCTATAAAAACCATAATACCAGGCAATAGAAAACTTGCTGAAGGATCATTCAACTGGCTGCAACGATCAAGAATGTGACCCATAAACTCAAAAGTTGCAGTAAATCCATTCTGAAGTAGAACTGAGCGCTGCAGTATCTCTGCATATGACTGGCTTTCAGTTTCCCTATTCACATTGTGAATGGTAAAAATAAGAATAGCAATCATCCTGACAACAGCCAGTCTACAGTCAGCAGCATCTGAGCCAAAGGTGTACTCTTCATCCGGCCCAGAAGAAAGAAGCTCGAGCAAATCAGTTCTAACCAATGAGAAGACATCCCCAAATGTCTCCAAACTGAAATAGCAATATAGAATCATAAAATGTTACCAGTTCACTACAGCATTACCAAGTCAGACTATGATTAACGAGTAATACCTTGTGCGCGTGAAAAGAATGCCATTTAGACGAACAAATCGTATGCCAAATGCTCTGAGAATTTCAGATGTGCCAGATGCTCCTTCCTTGACAGAACTTGCTTCTACCTTGTTAGCTTTAGCTGGAACCCGATTTTCACCTTTACCCCTTCCTTTCCCAGTTCCACGCACCGATGCCGTCTTGACAGGAGGAACTTTATTATCCCCAAGCAGCTGGGTAAAGCTCTGACGATTCTGCCAAATACATTTGTGACATCAGTAGTCGTGACAACTTCATGATTCATTCAGAAAGATGAAACATAATTGAGATGCAGTAACATACTAAACCAGCATAAAACCATGTCAATTAATGTTTAACAGAAGTAACACGTTTATACAACTCAAACCAATAGGCAAAAGTGCAATTATAAATTATGGAATTTTTCCTAAATGTCCTCTTTCATTACTTAAGAAAACACATCTGAAAAATTGCAAAATGTAATTGCAATTAACTTGAGACGACTTCCCAATAAAATTTCCTTTCTATCCTTTTGGGTCTAAAATACAGAACTCTCAACCTCATCCAAGCACTAGACCAAACACTATGACATCTCAATTTCAAGCTCACACTGCATTCCATCACCAAACAAATCAAGTTGCTATGCTATTAACTCAATCCACCAACCAAAAATACATGCATATGATGTCAACTTCAAAAGTCATTCATGACGGAGCATGCCACCTAATAATCCCAAGAGCATACAAGTCAAACATCCAACTGTATGGGCAAAATAGACTTGATATACAATCAAACCAAGTACTCTATTTTTATAAGAATCTGATGAGGATCTATGCACAATTCAAGCAGTAATATTTAGCAAAAACTTGCTCCTTTCAAAGAAACACACAGCTCAGGTAGTTCATCTGATCTTTATAAGATCTCTAGAGAGCTCAGATATCCATATTTGTTGCCTTTCAATCAACATAATATATTTAAGAGAAAATAAATGCTCCAAGGTCTCAATTGAGTTCAAAATTAACAACATCATTCCAATAAGCAGTCCATCACATCATATCAGTAGCTCACCTTCTCAAATGCAATGATCAAGTTATCTCTCGCTGTCGTAAATGGACTATCAACAGCCAGGCTCCGGAAATACCGATAAATGGCCACCAATTCATCACCCGAGTAGGAAGCCAAAATAGCAAGCTGAAAAGCAATCGCCCATAAAATAAATTAAGCAAACAAACATGAGACAACCAAATCTAAATTAAAAAAAAAATCCGCATTGACTTAAGCAGCCACTGTCTACATGCAATACAAAACCTGATGATGTGGATTGCCACTTGACGGCCAAAGTGAAGCTGCTTGCATATAGTAACTCGAAGCTGCTGCAAAATCCCGAACCTTAGAATCACCTTCTCCATACAAACCCTTATAACGAGCCAGATCCCCCAAATAAATCAAACAACGATGACAAGACATCAAGCCTTTCTTCACCTCAGTAGATTTATTCCCATCTTTGGACAAAGGAATCTGACTCTCTGAATCATCAGAGAAATAACCCAATGGCAGACCATACTTTGCCCTAATCTTCAACATCAAGTCATGATAGAATCCAGTTGCCTCTGAGAGAAAGGTTTTAAACTGAGTACGGATCTTTGTAAGTCGATCGGGTCCACCACGTGTCAGAGTTTTCCCATTCTGAGATGTGTTCGATCCTGCTGAAGCTGCAGCAGCATTGAAGTGTGCACGCAACTCCTCAATCCGTCTATAATGCAGCTGCCATATAAGCATACTCTATTTCATGTTGTTCAGAAAAGGCATGATCTTCGAGGACAATTGCTTCATAATTTTCTCGCATTTGTTGCCATGCATTTGGATCAGAAGGAATTCTGGCCTGGGCTGCCTTCCTACGCTTATTCTCCAGCTCAACATTCTAAAGTAACAGGGAAAAGCCAAACATGGGTCAAAATACTATCACAATATTCAGACAAGAAAATTAGTTTCTATTCTTCAGCTAGGAAGCAAGTGGGTCTGTTTTGCCTCTTCAACTTATCAACATGTAAGGAAATGAAAGACAGGATGAGCCTCTTAACATCCACAAACTGAGAAACACCACTTGAAAATGCAGAGGCATACCTTGTTGTAGAGACGTTGAACACGCTCCCTTGACGAATTATCTGAATTGTTATCCATTGGAATGGTCATTATCCATCAATACAATAGCAATCCAAAACTTGCAGTCCTATTAGCAACATACATCTAATCTGCAATATAACCTGCGCCACAACAAAACCACCAAAACACGGATATTGTAAATTAAAGCCTGAGATAACGCTCAGATCTATAAGATTTCTCCTAACTAGCAATAATCAGGTGATGAACCAGAAGGACTCCTCAATCTTATTCCAACCAAGAATTGAAGCCAGCTAAATCAATCCAAGGTCACACATGTTCTTTCCCAAATGAAGCACAATTTAACACCTATAACAAACTCACAAAAGGGAAAAATGGAACATTTACCTAGACCTCCAAACATGCTTGACAGACTACAGAGAGACCAACCCCAACAATGGCAAGGAAGTATATTCTATACAAGAAGAAAACTTAAAAACGGTCGTTTGCTCATAACAAGTTCAGGATTTATCACATATGTTACCACCAATACATAACCCCAATTTCCAATAGATATGACACTGAAAACCACAAGAGAACATGTGTACAATCTTATTTGGTGAGAGACCAAAAAAAAAAAAAGGTACGAATAATTTGGACCTTTGTCCTTAATAAAGTCCTTTAAATAACAACAAATTAATTGGGAGCACATTAACTCCCATCTTCCGCCAGAGCACACAAACAAACAAAAGCAAACAAAAGCGACCAGCGAATAACACGAACCCAATAAATCTAAAGTACATAGTAGAGGCGACAAAAGGGGCAGCACCACATTCAATATAATAAAATTTCCCAGCAAGCAATGCCACGATTAATCTACAATCAGATAAAACTATACATCAAAACAGAGAAATTCCATTCGCATAGCCAACTCATAGTCTTATCCACTGTTAAAACCAATCCGGAATGACAAATAAAATTCTCTTTTAAATGGAAAGTTGAGTTCATCCCTATAAATGCATCAAATCAATATATACGCACACAATACCTTTCCTTGTACACATAAAAAGACAAGAATCAACAGCATGTATAGCTTTAAGCAAGCTCACTGCTAACATAACAGCCTTTATGAATTTCACCTAATTAGTTTTCTTTCACAGAAAACCCTCAGATTTCAATAAAAAGTTCGAACCGAAAGAAACTGGCAACTCAAATCCCATGGAAATAGAACAAAAATTCAATAAAAAGAACGTATCATGCAAAACAGTATCATCAAATAGTTCCAAGAACCCCAAAGAACCTCCTTCAAATCGAACAAAAGATCGCATAAAAATTACGCCACAAAACCCTAATCCCACCTCTCAATTCCTCCAAAATTTCACATCCCAACAGCAAAATTTCCCTAAGGTTGGCCACCCAACAAAACCCGCCACAAAACTCAGGCAAGAAACCCAACAAAATAAACCAAGAAAAGCAACAAATTAAATATCAAAATCGATTAAAATCGAAAATCCAGTAACATACCCTAATTCAGAGCCAGATCTAAGCAGATTCTTTCTCGAATTTGCCCCCAACCGCCTCAATTCCGCCCCAATCACCTCAACTCACAAGAACTTTCGAGCGTGGAGCGAAGAAGGGGAAAGAGGAATTAGGGTTTCGTAAAATTTGGGGCTAAAATTATGAGTTGAACAGAAGAAGACGACGACGAGAGAGAGAGAGAGAGAAGAGAGAGCAGAATAGACTTTTTGTGTTTTTTCGTTTTTAAAGATGAAAAGATGATATGATGAAAATCATCCGAAGGTGTGTTTTTTTCTCTGTGTCGTCTAAGGCAGCTGTGACTTATATTTACCTTATTTATTTATTTATTTATAAATGGATCGGGTATTGGTTCTAGTTTTAAATGGATCGGGTATTGGTTTTAATTATCAGTATTCAACTCGTCACCGCCAATAACCCGACAAAGGGATCGGATCGGTGGGTTGTATGTTCAACTGGTAGATAACCGGTTCAACGAAAGAGCAGAAAAATTATTTTTTTAAATAAGTATAATAATTTAGTTATCTTAACTTATTATAGATAAATATTAGCAATAAAAAATTGATTATGCAAATTTCAATTGACGAATTAATGAATTACAAAATCAGTCAATGATAACAATTATGATTAAAGTACTTTTAGATATCAAGCTATAGAAATAATGATGTTATGTTATATGTTATACTATTTTGTACTTTAAATAACAAATTTTATGACTTAGTAAAAGTCTTTATTTCATTTTATAGTATTGTACAAATATAAAACTATGAGTGAGAATCGATTGATAATTCAATAATTTGAAATCGGTCAATTCGCTTTTTTTTTTAAATTTATCAACTAAATTCGATTTTGATTTCACTTAATACTGAATTGAATTCGATTCCAATTCAATTATTAATTTAGTAACCGAATTCAAAAAAAAAATCAAATTAAAAAAATTAAATTAATAATTTAAACTTCAGTATATTAATTGGTAACTGAATTATTAGCCCAATTAATGCTAAATCTGGTGTGTGTGTGTGTGTGTGTGTGTGTGTGTGTGTATTGAATTCGAATTACTGAACTGAATTCGGTAGTACCGAATTAGAATATTATTTCTGAACACTGACCGAATTTTTCATTTTTTTGGACATTCTAAATTATTGAATTTGGTCGGTAATTTGTTATTTATTGAATTTGTCCACACCATATAAAACTTTCATAGTGTGGAAGATAGAGGAATTATTTTACTTTAATAATGCCATAATGTTTAGGGAAATAGCGATTTTTTTATTTAAATTGTATCTTTATCTGTAAATAAAATAATTTTTTAGACACTTTGCAATTCTCATATGATTATATTATTGTTATTTAGAAAATGGGTTATTAAAGTAATTATATATCTAAAAATTAAATAAATGAGATGTTTTGACAACAAGAGAAGATTTTGTCTCATACTCGAGTCCCTTTTATCTTAAGAGGGTGGTCCAAGTTCTTACATTGCCAAATACATTCATTTTGGCTGAGATTCAAAATTCCTCTAAATTTTGTGCACAAACAAACTCTATCAATAAACCCAGCCATGCTCAATTGGCTTGGGAGATTCTTAGGTGGACTGCATTCATGGCCCCATCTGTGGATCTCGTAGTATAAAAAAGTAAAGAGTGCCACATAAGTATAATGATGCATGATGACATAAAAAAATGATGAAAAGATACTTATGTAACTTTATTTTAAACTACAAGATTCACAGGTGAAACCATGAAACGGGTCCATTTAAGAATTTTCCAATTGGCATGAATGTTTGAATTGTTGAGCAAGGCCTACTTTAATAGCTATAGGTCTAATTACATGAGACAATGTATATATTTATACACAAATAGGACATCTCAATAATTTCCAGTTCCAATTCATTTATAAATAAATAGGACATCTCAATAATTTCTAGGTCTAATAACACAAGATAAGTAACTTATGTTTTATAAATGGATCGAGTTTCTCATAATAACTAGTTTCAATTGCATAAGATAAGAATAAATGATTGAGATTTTTTTCTTTTTGAAACAGTAAGTAATCGAATATTTCTACTTTTTTTTCATTGCTAGATTAATGACTTATCATCATATCATCTAAATTTGGTTTTGTTTATTTATTTTGAGCACTTCATTACCGGTACTAATTTGATTACTTTATCATTACTTTCTTTATTTGATTAATTGCTACTATATGTACACTATTAGAGTAAATTTCTGGATCGATTGGATTTTGGTTAGGTCGCATTTCGTTGTTCAGATATTATTTTGTTGGGATGAGTATCTGTGTCCAATAAGAGTTTATTATTGATGACTTGTTATGTAAACGTGTTTTGTGATTTACATAAGTTAATAAATTGAGTTCAAGATTATAAATATCCAATTCAGTTAGTCTTGAATAAATTTTCTTTTATTGACAGCTTATTATTTTTATTTAAACAAATGCATATTATATAATAAGTATTACTACTACATCCTAATATTATACACAACGTTGGTCAATTATGCAATTTTCTAAATTAAATGTATGGGATATAAATTTGGAATATATGAATAAATAAAAACTAATCGAAGAAAGAAAGAATCAAGTTTTCAAGTCGAATTTGATTCTATAATATCAAATTGTGCTCAAATTTTTGAGCTTGTATCCGATTATCAAACGAGTTGCACTTTTACACTTAATACTCACCATTGACTACAACTCTAATTTCAGCTTTTCCTTAAGTTAATTATAGACAGATGACTGCATAAAAGTTGTTTGAAAATTAAATACTTGTTTTCGGCTTCAAAGTTGTAAGAAGCTAAAAGTAATTTTTGGAAACATATCATAAAACTTCTCCAGTTTTTCTGAGATTCAAACAAGCTTTTTTCTTTTTTATATGGCAATCCCCGTATACAAGGGAAGGATGTCACTCCATTATTTTATTGATAATAAAATAAATAAAAGATACGAAGAGTTCGAGGGGCCTAATATGAGCTCAAAAAATTTAGTAAATAGAAAATATCAAAACAAGGAGTACTACTCCCTTACAATAGAAGTTCGTACAAATGGTAATCCTATACTATCAAGGTCAATTGTCGCTCAATCTGAAAGAGAAAATTAGTGCATCTCTGTAAATAACATATTAGATCATAAATTTAATACCGCAATCTTGTCTGGCACAGTGTTTGCTTATCTGTAAACATGCGTAAGAATTGCATCTTCTGAACCTAGTAGCGATCTTATACTTGTAAAAAAATTACATAAAGGCCATTTTGCTAGCACATTTGAATTAGTTAAATGAACCAGCACATACGATTCTACTTCCACCCACAAGTTTCGAATCTTCTTTTCCTAACGGAGTAAAAGACCATATAACAGTGATAGATGTTGAGTAATAGGTACATCATCATCACCAAATTCCTTATAGAATGAAAAAATAAACTTTCCATCAGTGGTCACAAGAATACCCCATCGGCAAGTCTTCCTTGTCCTACTGAGGCATCAGTATTTAACTTAAAGTGATTCGAAGGAGGCTTTTCCCAAAACATTAATCGATGTTTAACCACTTTTGGTTAGTGAACAATATACTGTGTAAGGCTGCAATCCATGTCAACCCTAAAATATTTAGGGCAAAAAGCCTTGGATCTCCCAAGTAATTCAAGAAACTTCTAAATTTGTTGGAGGTCATAATGGAACCAACAATAAAAGCAAACGATAAAGAAGTTGAAGACCATTTTATGAATCCAAAGCTGGTTGTAAAGTGCTGCTAAACTAAATCAGTAATAGGTCCATATAAAAACAAGTGAACGTTTCTTGAGAGGAAATACAACATGAACATCGTGAAGACAAATAAAATCCACGCCTTTGTTAATTGTCATCTAGTGGCAAATAACTTCTTATCAGACACCACGCAAAGAAAGACACATTCAATGGTAACATTGGGCACCAAAATCTTATCAATTTTTTATGCATTTCGATTTTGTCTAATTTTCTTCCAAGCTGACTTCATGAAAAATTCTCTCGTAGAAGAGGGCAACCACATCATAAGATCATCAAATTAACGGTGCAATTGTAATTTTACAATCTCATTCACTGCGTTCTCTGGTAACCAATGCAAAAAATAATGCCTATTCCAACCGTTTACCTTGTGAAATTCTACTAGTAACATGCGATGAGGGTTTGAAATTCCTCAAGACATCGCCAATGGTTCATCAAAAATTCAACGATCATGACAAAGATTTACGAACCATTTACCCACGCACCATTTGATATGTGACTCCACAAATTTCCAAATACTCTCCTACCTATGCCACAATAGATATGAGCTATGTATTGAAACTAATAAAAGGTGTCTCCACTTTACATATTTGGCATGCATAAAAGAAGACCAAATCGAATCATTTTCTTGAAGTTACCACCACAACTTGCAAGAAAATGTATTTACCATGTCCATGAAGTCCCAAAATCTAATACCATCTTCTTCCATTTTATAGCAAAGTTTGCTCTAAGCTGCCCAATGAATACAATAAAAGTCCAAATTATGATCCCAATGGAAAGCATTGCTAATTCTACCCAACATTAGCAATACTACTTTTGGAGGTTGCAAGAACTACATAATATACATGGGAATAGAGCTGAGAATATGCCTAATTAAAATTATTTTACCCCCTTGTGATAGAAGATGAGGACTTCAATGTTGAATCCTGCTTTTGAACTTAACAATAATTTAGGCTTAAACTACCTCTAGTTTTAACAACCCCAAAAATAGAGTCTTTCTCTCTAGAATGCTAGAGTTCTTCTCTTCCTTTCTGTAGGGTACTATCGAAATTCTCTTTCAAAGTGTCCTTCCAGTTCAACACTTAAAGCCATTTTTTAAAAACTCTTTATCATGGATAGCTCTCTCTAGGATATAATCCAACACATGCGCAATGTGCAGTTGTTAGGGTGTTAAATTGACATATTTATTGTAATTAACTTCCCCTTATTTTGGTTAAGAATTGTGTTTAATACTTCCATTTATTCACTTTTTGATATTTGGCCTTAATATAGGAAATTGTGGAAAAATGTTCTAAATTCGTCTAAAATTCTAGAAGACTATGTCTGATAGAGCGTGACCACGGGCTACTAGGTACTGCTGTGCAGCATTCTGGACAGTGAATTAGAAGAAATTTGCAATTGGAGGGTCCTACTTTCTTTTGTGTGGTGAATCTGAATTGGGAAGAGGTTTAGAGAGAATTAGAGTTGATTAGAAAAGAGGAATCTTCCCAAAAAGCAAAGATTTTACAAGGAAATTGAGTTGGAGAAGGAAACAAAGAGCAAAAAGGAAAGAAGGAATTGAAAAAAGAAAAGAAACGTGCAGAAAAAAAGAGAAGACATTGGGGAACGCAATTTCAGCAGAAACGCACGTAGCTTTGCAGAAAAATTGAAGAGCCTTTAAGTTTTAGTCTTAGTCTTCTTTTAGTTTTAGTTTTTAGTTTTTCTCTCTTTCTCTCTCTAGAACAAATTCTTGTTATTTTTCTTTTGGTATTTGAAGACTCTTCTATCTAGTTGAAGGATAATTGAAGCTTTGGTTCATCTATTACTGTGAGATCTAATTGTTTTTATTATTTTCTGCGTTTTTTGGTATTTATTTATTCTCTGTTTAATTCCAAGGTGATTGTGTTCATTCTTGTGTGATTATTTTTGCGCAGTTAAATAATTGGCCACTATTTAATTGTCAAATAATCTAAAGCCATCTAAAACGTCAAATCCGTAATTGTTTGATAGTTTTAGTATTAGTGGCGAGTGATTAATTCAATAGTAATAGAAACTTTTGGATTATATCACGGGAATAAATAATCTAATTTGAACAAAGCCTCGTAGGTATTTGCTGGTTAGAATTGGTAGCTTTTCTAGATTCAAAGCTGTTGAATAATTGAATCCTAAGGTCGTACCTAGGGTTATTATTTGATTAGGGAAGTAATTAACGGTCGTACCTTGATTACCGACACAGTAAGGAAATGCAGGTTGTTAGAGCTTCTCAACAACTCATAACCAATTTATTCATGAACGTAGAAATTTATTATTGCATCGAGATCAGTTAAATTGAACCAGAGTGGAAATTATTCCTTTGACTAGAGTTTAGGTTTTATTTGATTTCGTTTGACTTAATTTTGTGTTTTTTCCTTTGAGTTTCTTAGGTTTAAATTTCTTTAACTTAATTATTCTCCAAACCCCCCATTGTTGTGATTTGAAATAAATAAATCGACCAGTCTCTGTGGATACGACCCTACTCACTACTATACTTGAGTATATTTTTCTTGGAGTAGGAATTTATTTATTTTGCTGGTTTGACACCCAACAGCAGTTTGAAGATGAAGAATATGATATTATTAGTGTGGAAGCTGAGGACATAAAGCAAGGAATGGTGGACTGTACAAACAGCTGCTATGAAAGATTTGTTTCGGTAAAAGAAATTAATTTAAGAGGGCTAAGAAATGCTCTAATGAAGGCCTGAAAAACTCAACACATTAAAGTCTTCCATGTAATGCCGAATTTGTTCCAGTTTTTCTTTCAAACAAATGAAGAGCTTCAAACAGTCATCACAAAAGGGCCTTGGAATATTGACAACAACTTTCTGATTATCAAAGGCTGGTACCCAGGAATAAAAATAGAAAATGTGGATTTCGACTCTAATGCCATTCTAGATGAACATTATGGGACTTCCAAGAGAGGTGTATACAAAAGAGATGGCTCAAAAAGTTGTGAGCAATTTCAAAGCAGTTTCTAACATCCAGTTTCGTAAGAAAGGTGAAAGTGATGAAAAATTTTATCAAATTGGGAGCTACAATTGATATTAATAAGCCACTTAGACGAGTTGTGAGACTAAAATTACATGATATAAAGATATTAGCAATTATAAGATATGAACGTCTTCTAGGATTCTGCTATGGATGTGGAAGAATAGGGCAAATGACCAAGAGTTGTGAATTAAAAGCAAATATTAAGGATAATAGATATAGATTCTGGCTAATCATAGATTACATCCATTCAAATTGTATTTGGAATCCAAGCCTAATGGAAGAGGAACAGTTGACCAATTCTCTGGCAATGAGGCGAGATGCGGACAGTAGAGAAGAAAGTAATCATAAGGGTAACATTGGAGGTGGTGAAATCGGGGCTCAAGACACAACTTTGGCAGCTAATCAGATAATTACAGATCTTGACATCACGTCAAATAATACTTTTGCAAGAGAGGAAAATTTCGAGTAATATGCAACACGCTCATGAGAAACCAGAAAATCTCAGTAAAAGAACCCAAATTAATGAATTAGGCTTGATATTGAGCCCAAACATGCACGAAAGTAGGCCAACGCAACAGGAGATTGAAAACAAAGAATGGGCTAGTCTTCCATTAAAGAGTTCAGTCAGTACAAGTTAACTAAATGCGAATCAAGATGCCTTTCTTGTTACTTCATTAGGAGTATCTGAATAGGCCCAAAACATAACCCTAGTTTCGATGACTAACTAACGAAGCCTGCTTCATCAACCTGAAACCAATAAGAAACAAGATGAATAGATCAGAAGATTGCTCTGTGCAAAAGATGAATGAATCACCAAAGAGAATCTTCGGTTGACAAGAACGAACCAACAACGGTTGCTGCTCTGTAGTATCGCTGACATCAATGAAAGCCTTAGCTTAAAATTGTTGGGAGCTTGGGAACACTCGTGCAATTTGTGCCTTCAAAGAAATTTTGAAGGAACAAGATCCCAATGTAGTATTTGTTTCAGAAACAAAAATAGAGAGTAGAGAATTAAATAAGGTAAAATTCAAGCTAAAATTTTCTAATGGCTTTTATGTAGATAGACGAAATACTAAAGGAGGTTTAGCACTTTTTTGGAAAGATAATCTATCTGTTATCATAAAGAGCTTTTCTATTGGCCACATTGATTCAATTGTCAAGTTAGAAAATAATGATCTCACTTGGAGATTAACTGGGTTCTACGGGCATCTTATCGTTAACCAAAGATGGCACTCCTAGCAATTGCTCAGAAAAGAGACTTTAACGAAATTTTGAAAGCCGTGAAAAATAGGATGAACCAGAAAGGCATCCTCAACAAAGCAACTCCTTCAAGCAAGCGATAGAAGATGCAAGTCTATATGACCTTGGATTTTTGGGAAACAAATACACATGGTCAAAAGGCAAACATGGAGAAAGCAGAATTTTAGAACGATTAGATAGAGCGTTGGCAAACATAGAATGGTGCACAATCTTTTCACTTGCCCAAGTAGCTCATCTCTCAAGTTGATATTCAGATCATATTCCTATCATAGTCACGACAAATGCAAGGAGTTCACAGGATAAAACAAGCAACAAAAGAACGATAGCAAGGAAATTTGAGGCTTTTTGGACAACTAGTGAGGAATGCCAACATATTATTCACAGTCACTGGTCCAAGTATAACCAAAATCAGAACCAGTTTGATGTGTTCACTGCCAATTGCGAATCTGTTTTAAGGGAACTAGACAAATGGAGCAAAGTAAAATTTGGAGACTTAAGGAAGAGAATCAAATGGCTGAAGGATCGTATACTAGTGGTGCAGTGTAATCCTTATCAAGACTAAAAAATGAAATCTGATTTGAAAAACGAGTTAGACTAACTTTTGGAGTTGGAGAAACTTTATTGGAAGTAACGATCCAAAGTGAAATGGTTGGAGAATGGAGATCATAATACCACATACTTCTATAATAAAGCTAATCAAAGAAGAAGATAGAATATAATAGATAAGCTACAAAATCTGGAAGGAGAGTGGTTAACTTCCGAAAGGCATATTCAACTTCATGCAGTTCAATTCTTCAAGAACCTGTACTCTACTGAAACAGCAGCTAATGGAAGTGTGAGTAGGCTTGTCAATGACAGGACACCTGAAGAACAGAAAGAAGCATTAACAAAAGAGTTTATGGGAGAGGACACCAAAGAAGCATTATAAAAAATGAGCCCATGGAAAGCCCCTGGACTAGATGGCATCCATGCAGGCTTTTATCAGACATATTGGGGAGTTATTAATGAGGAGGTAACGAGCTTTGCACTCTCTTTCCTTAATGGTGATTACTCATTGGAGAAAATCAATAGCACCAACATAGTGCTAATTCCAAAGGTCAAGAAGCCTTGAAAATTGACTGAGTTTTGACTTATAAGTTTGTGTAACGTCTGCTATAAAATCATTGCCTAAGCACAAGCTATAAGACTACAAAAGGTGCTGTCATTCATCATCAGTGATTCCCAAAGTGCATTTGTTAAGGAGAGATTGATTACAGATAATATCATTGTAACTTTTGAAGCTTTCCATTAGCTAAGGCAACAAAGGAAAAATTAAAATAAATATTTTGCATTAAAGTTTTATATGAACAAAGCCTTTGATCGAATAGAATGAAAGTATCTAGAGCGAATTCTCAAGGATATAGGCTTTCCAAAACAATTTAGCAGTAGGATTATGGAATGTGTTAGCTCAGTTAGTTACTCAATTCTCATAAATGGTAACCTCATAGAGTCTTTCAAGCCGACAAGGGGATTGAGATAGGGGGTCCTCTCTCCCTCTATCTTTTCATAATCTACATAGAAGGTCTCATTGCAATGATTAAAAGAGCAGATTGACAAGGTATTTGGAGTGGAATAAGAATGGGCTCTAGAGATCCTGTCATCACTCTTCTTCTATTTGCTGACGATTGTCTTTTATTTGCGAAGATAGATGATCGAAATATAAGGGAATTGCAGAATATTTTGGGAGCTTATAAGCGTTCATTTGGACAAAAAATGAACTTGTTTCAGTCCACACTCTTTTGCAGTGCAAATACCTTGAAAGAAGACCAGCAAGAACTATCGACATTGATTGGAGTTCAGCTAGATGATGGCAAAGGAGTGTATCTCGACATGCCCTACATGATACGAAGATCAAAGCAAGAAAATTTTCACTTTATCAGAGATAAGGTCAAGAAAAAACTAAAGGGCTAGAAAGAAAAGGCTCTAACGCAAGCAGGCAAAAAGATTTTGATCAAATCTGTAGCGCAAGCCATTCCCCACATATCAGATGTCTTGCCTCAAATATCAAAGGCTGTCATTGATGAACTCACTTTTGTAACAAGACAATTTGGTGAGGTCAAAAGGAAAATGAAAATAAAATTTATTAGTTGAGCTAGGACAGAATGTGTATGAGCAAAAGAGCAGGGGGTTTAGGATTTAGAGATCTTGAGGCCTTTAATCTAGCTCTATTAGCAAAACAAGGATGGAGGATAATGAAGAACCAAAATGGCTTAGCTTCGAGGGTGTTAAAGGCTAAGTATTTTCCAAATCAAGATTTTGTCTTGGCCAAGTTACGATTATCACCATCATTTCTCTGGAGAAGCATTTTAGAAGCCAAGAATCTACTTATAAATGGAACCAGGTGGATAATTGGCAATGAGGAACAAGTAAGGGTATATGATGACCCATGGATAACCAAACCTTACACATTCAAAGTTCTTCCATTCAAAAAAGATTTCTGACCAGATGCTAGGGTTTGTGATCTAATTGATTTTCAAGTTGGGATCTAGAATAAATAAGTCCTTGATAATCTCTTTATGCATCATGAGGTAGAAGAGATAATGAAAATTTCCCTATAGCCATGGTGGCCTCAATATGAATTGGTGTGGCATTTTAGCAAGGATGGTATTTCTAATGTGAGATCTGCCTATCATCTAGCAAGGCAGCTGAAGCACAATGAGTCAAACAGAGGAGAGGCATCTGCAAATACTGCAGAGACAAGATTCTGGTCCAAAATATGGCAACTCAAAGTCCCACCTAGGGTTAAAATATTCTTATGGAAAACTGGCAACCAAATCTTGGCCACTGGGCAGAAATGCAAAAACGAATAAAGAATTTCAATTCTCAATGTAGAAGATGTGGGGACACAATAGAAACTGATCGGCAGATTCTTTTTGAATGCCAAGAAGCAAAGAAAGTTTGGAAGATAGCAACCAATATTCCAACTCCCAATTGGAGAATGCACACAAATTTCAAAGATTGGTTTGAGGGATTAATGCACACAGTAGTAACAAGTCACAAGTAGAGTATGCAGCTATTTTGGTATGGTTACTTTGAAAATCTAAGAATGAAGGAATTTTTGAGAGATTAGGAAGATGAGCTGAAAAGATTTGTAAATATGGCTTGAGTTTGTTAAAAGAATTCCAAGCTATTCATGAAGAAAAAGGGGTCTCCAATCACTGTCAGGAGCAAGGAAAAATTTCTGATAGTATTTGGAAATCCCCACCCACAGGCTTTCTCAAGTTAAATGTAGGAATAGTAGTAAGGAGCAGCACAGGTGAAGTGGAGGCTGTAATGACTGACTACACTCAAACCTGCTTTACTCCTGAGCATGCAGAGACGCTGGCCTTTTGAGAGCTCTTCAATTTGTTGTGGAATATAGCATCACTCACTTGATAATTGAAGGGGATGCTCTGTCGGTGATTAACAAGATTAAAAGAATGGAGAAGGATTTCTCAATTACTGGGCATATTATCGAAGGAATCATGGGACTGGCAAGAAATTTTCCTTCCATTCATTTTCAGCATATTGGTAGAATAGGCAATCATCCTGCTCACATGGTAGCAAAACTAGCTCTTCAACTTTCCAGTTGTAATATCTAGTTTTCTAATTTTTCATCTACTGTACTTATGGCTGTAAATTCTGATGTCAGATCAATGAAGTAATGGATTCTTTTTATTCTAAAAAAAAAAAAGAACTTAACAATAATCCCATAAAAAAGTATACATCGAGACCTGCCACGTGCTATGTCAGCCTAAATACATGAAAGGTAATGTTTGTTGCTGAAATCCCAATGTAGATGACAGCATCATTAGTTGGTTTTTCGATGCCCATGATGAAATAAGCTGAAAGCAGTACTTAAAAAAAAAAACTAAAACAAGCTTTTAGCTTTATAAAACTATATTAGTTGATTGTAAGCCAAAAAAATGTAGACTTGTTTTTATAATATCTTATCTTATCTTATATCTTACTACTAGATAAAAAGGAAGCTTAAGTTACTATAGCTACTCCACTTCTTGCCAGGTGGCCATTCATTCACGCTAGGGTTTTCCTTCTTTTCTTTCTTTATAGTTGTCGCGTCCGAAAAATCGTAAAGTAAAAGGGTGCTGGTAGGGTCGTTGACTGTCGCGTCCCGGAAAGGACGGTTCGGTCTGATGACCCTTTTGAAAATAAAAGTTTTTGGAAAACCGTGCGTGCGTGAGAAAAATCAAATTTTAGTAGAAAAAATGTATTTTAAGAAAAATGATGTTTTTAAAAGAAGACAAGGCTGGGACTAAAAGTACGACAGGTTTGGCCCAAATAATTTTTGAAAAAGGGTATTATTTTAGAAAATGGAGTCGCCACTTGGTATTGAGTTAGGGTGTACCAAGTCACCCGAAAAATCGTTTAATAAAACAAAAATAAAAATAGAAATTTCAGAAAAATATTTTAAAACCCTTTTTCGATTCCGGTCTACGAAAAAACTAGAGAAAAAGATTCGGAAGTCACATTTGAAAAAAGGGAAGGCAAAGGCTCACGCCTAAGGCACCCTTTCAACTTAGCCGAGGCTAGTTGCGAGGTTTAATCAAAATTTTCTAAATTAACCCTAGATTCTATCGCATTTGGATATATCTATATGAATGCAAATTCTAAGTCTAAATGTGTGTATCGGAAGGGTCAAAATGTTCTGTCGAGGCTTGGTCAGAATTATCGCATTAATTACGAAACCCGAGTCGAGATCTCGAGGGAGTCACGAGTTTTTATGCAAAATGAAATGTAAAAAGAAAAGAAGAAAATAATAATAATAATAATATATAGTAAGTGAAGAAAGAAGGTGGGTATGCAACATGATGGGATACGGGAGACTAGTATCTCGTGACTAAATATTTCTACTCACGGAGGGGGGAACGGCATGTACACCACCGCTTCCTACGTGAGTAGACGACTATCTCTAGTCAAATCACACAAATGTCCTAAATTTTAAGTGAGATGTAACCTAGATGTCATGCATTTGAAGATGTGTCAAAAATAAATAAATAAATAATAGTAATAATAATAAAAATAATGCAAAATGGAAGGAAAACTAGAAGTGTGTGAAATATAAAATGCATGCGAATGCACCTAACACTAAATGTCTTAAGGATCTAGCGTTGGACTAGCCCATTCTAAAAAGTCTCACCAGCGTTGGACTAGCGAGAAAAAGAAATGAAGCCACAACTAGCGTTGGACTAATGTGGTGACGGAATATCATAAAACATGAATTTAAATAATAAAACGTGAATTAAAAGAATATTAAACATATGAAAACATATAAAATCAAATATGAGCACATAACACATAAGCATGATATCTAGATGCAAAATCCTAATGAAAGCGGTAAAACAAATAAGCACGTAAGCACGTAAAAGCAAATAAACCCTAACTATTACACCGGGGGGCATGATTTACAATATAAGGAGGAAATTAAAAATACCCTATCTATTACACTTTCTATCTAATTACACAGTTCTTACCAAAATATGAGAAAAATAACCTAACTATTACATTGACTAGCTAAATACAAAATATTATATTTTTCAAAATAATAAAAATCTAAAATTAAACAAATTAACTACGTGAATACGCAACAAGTATATAAAATAAAAAAAACCAATAATAATGCAAATAATGCATAAAATCACATTGAAGCATATTGGAGCACATAAAGAGGAAAATAACAAGAAGTCAGGATACCTCTTTGGAGACCCGGTACCAAAGTTTAAAAAAAATGAACACACGCGTCAAGGTATCACAATACAAATAAATAAAATCTAAATATATGAATATGGACAAATTGGAGTAAAATGTAAAATTCTATAAAATTTGCAAAGAGCTAAAGGGCCAAATTGCAAATTTAAACTAATTGAGACAAAAATTAAAAAATCTAAACAAGTCTAGGGATAAAAATAAAATTAATGCAAATTGGGAGTGCACACAGTAAACTTATGCAAGCACAAGACATAATTGTAGTTGATTGGGGCTCAATTGAAAGAAACTAAACTTGAGAGGATCAATTTATAAAATTGAGGGACCTAATTGCTAAAAGTAAGAATCTATGGGGTGTCAATCTGTAAAGTGGAGGACTCAATTGCAAATATGAGAAAAATCATTTTGGGGAAACTGAATAATATTAAAAAGAAAACAAGAAAGAAAGAAAAGGAAAAGAAGAAGAGAAAATATACATATATATATATAAGAACCAAACATAAATATTACTTTATGCTTAATAAAAAACAAAGAAAAATGCCAAACTAAATTGGAAACTAAAACTAAATTCATTAACTAAATTAATTATATTAACTATACTAATTATTTAATTAAACATATGCTAAAATGAACTAAGCGAATCAATGACTAGAAAAACAAATAGAATAACCAAAAACCATGAAACTAAAAGAAACTACTAAAATAAATAAATAAAGTAACTAGACTAGTAAATATGAACCAATCAATAAAATCAACCCTATTGATCCACGATCCTAATTGTCTGCTTCCTTTAGTCCAATACCCAAAGCCAAATTGTTCAACACCCTTCATTTACAGAAGACCATTTTCTGCCCACTTTTCCCTTTTTTCTTCTTCAATTCCCGTCTCTGCTTCTCCTTTTCTTTTTTTTTTTTTCATTTGCCATTTTCTTCTTCTCTTCTCTCTTTCTCTATTCACTGGTTCTCGTTCCTCTCTCCTTCTATTTTCTTCTCTTTTCTTTCTTTCCTTTCTTTCTATTCTTCCTTACCTGATCTGCTCTCTTGTTTTCTCTGCTCCTCTCACTCTTTCTATCTCTCTTTTTTGTATCTTTTCCTTTCTTTTCTCTCATCTCACTTTCTCTTCTCCTTCTGGTCTCTCATCTCACTTTCTCTTCTCCTTCTGGTCTCTGTTCTCTCCCCTACTTGTCTGATCTCTCTTCTTGCAGTTTTCCAGCTCTCTCTTCTTTCATCCCCCCCCAGCTCTCTATTTTCTCTCTATTTCTTCGCATCTCCCCTGTTCTTTCTCTCCAATTTTGAAACAGGAGAGATGCGATTGGGAAGGGGATACACGATTGGGGAGGGGAAACGGCATTTGGGCATTGAAATTGGAGTGATGGGAGGTGGATTGGAGATGAATGGTGATGATGCAACGGCGGGTTAAGACTGTTGTTTGGAGCTTGTGGGTTCGAATTTGCAGGTTGCTAGTCAAATTGAGTTGCGATTTTGGGTAGTGGTGGGGAGATGGGTATTGTATTGAACTTGGGATTTGGAATCTGACTGTGTTATATGATTCTGTGTGTGCGCAATTGCATGTGGCTGTGTGTATTGTGTGTGACCGTGTGTGTATCTGTGTGTTTTGACTTTGTGTGACTGTTTGTGACTGGAGGTATGTGTGTGTGAAGCTATGTGTATATGTTAATGCGTCTGTATTTGTGTGCTCAAGTGTGAATCAGTGTGTGTGAGTGGTGGGAATGTGAATCTGTAGAGGTTTTGTGAAATTGCAGTGATTGTGTGAGGATTGATTGAATTTCTGGTTAGTGAGTGATTGCTAAACAGGGGCAATTGGGTGGTGGTTGTTATGGTGGAGAACGATGGGGTTGCAGAGGGGTGATTGTGGGCTTGGTGGGCATTTGAAGTGTTGGCGTTGATGGGGTAGTCTGGTGGAGTTTCCGTGACAATCTGGTGGA
>JAMWEH010000241.1:0-23302 GCA_024721245.1 Mitragyna speciosa | reverse complement strand
CCTTGCTTCCTCTTCTCACGCTCATCAAACACACACACACAGAACACCAACTAACACACACTATACACACCTGCAACACTCACTTGCACACACCAGCACCATTAGCACGCAGACACATTCACACACACACACCATTTACATACCTGCAACACACAACACACAACACACTGCACACAAACACACTGTCACAGGCACACACACACAACTCACAGTCCAACATTCACAGCACACACAAGCTCCTCTCCCCTCTCTGTTTTCCCCTCATTTCCACTTGCACAAACACATTTGAAAACAAACCATCCTGCACAATACAAACACACATACACACACTCGTTTGCACACATTCACACCTGCACAAACACATTTTCACATCCACGGCCCAAACACACAGTCACACAAGCAGGCATTAACATATGCACACACAGATTCAGACACACACAATGCACACACAACTATCTTCATCCCCTTCTCTGCCTTTCTTTCACCTGCACACACAATAAACACACACATGCAAAAGCACTCACCATTACACACACTTCACTTCACTCTCTTCTCTTGGCTTTCAATCTGCACTTACAAACACCACCTGTGTTCACTAGCATCACAAATCACACACACATATAATCAATCACACACACACGCGGACACAATCAGCAAAACACACGCATATAACAATAGCAGCAGCAATTCCATTTTTCTCCACCAATCCCTCCACCACTCAACCATTGCAGCGCTTGCCTGAATCCAAGTAAAATTCTCAATCCTCTTCCAATTTTATTTTTTTGTATAGCCCTTAATTGCACTAAAATCATGATTGCTTGTTTATTTTGTGATGATTTGTTTACGGGTTTTTGATATGAGATTTGGAAAATCATTTTTTTTTGAGGAATTGGGAGAAGAAGGAGAGAAGAGGGACAGGGGGCTTTGGTTTAACAGGGAGAGAAACTGCGAGAGAGAGAGAGGACCGAAAAGAGAGAATGGCGAGGGGAACAGAAAGAGAGGAAGAGACAGGAAAGAAAAGGTAAAGAAGGGAAGAAAGAGAGAAAAGAAAAGGCAGAGAGATAGAGAGAGAATCCGGCGAGGAGAGTACCGGACGGAGAGAATAGAGAGGGGAAGAACAGAATCGGGGGAGGGGGAAAGAAGAAAAGGAAGAAAATTAGAAAAGGAAGAAATCTGGAAAGAAAGAAAGAAAGAAAGAAGAAGAAAGAAAAGAGAGAAAAAAAAGAGAAAAAAAAAGAAAAAGAAAAATCTGGAAAGAGTAAAAAAAAAGAAAAAAAAAAGAAAGAAAAAAAAGAAAAAAGAGAAGAAACCGGGTAAAAAGAAAATCGTAAAAATAAAAAATAAAAAAAAATAATTTTAGTAAAACTACATCGTTTTGATTAGGTTAGTTTTTTTATTTTAATTAATAATAGCTATTTATTTTATAGTCCTTATACTTTCATTAATGCTACTGTGGCCCTGGACATTTTTTTTCTGTGCATTTTAATTTCTATTTATTGTAGATTGATCCCTGTAATTTTATTTTCTTTTCAATTAGGTCCCAATTAATTACATTTAGGTCCCCCAACTTTTAGATAATTATAATTTTGGCCCCTATATTTTTCAATTTTTCATTTTGACCCCTATATTTTTATAAAATTATATTTTGACCCCTATACTTTTCTGAAATTACATTTTTACCCTTAGATATTTCTGAAATTTTCATTTTACCCCCTTCTTATTGTTGGATATTACAAATTGGCGTTTAATGTGGCTATAATTTACAAATTGAACCTTGAATGTTGCTTAAAATTGCAATTTGGTTTTAAAACTTGTTGGAAATTGTATTTTTCATATTTTAACTTGCTGAAAATTCTATTTTTGCCCTAGAATGCTTGCTGGAATTTTATTTTTGTCCCCCCAACATTGCTGGAAATTCTATTTTGCCTTAGAATACTTGCTGGAATTTCATTTTTTATCCCTCCCAACCTTGTTGGAATTTTATTTGAGTTATTATACTTGCTGGAATTTTATTTTTGGCCCCTATTGTTGCTGGAATTTATATTTTGGTCCTTTATGTTGCTGGAATTTGCTTTAATACCTCCATTAATTGTTAGAAATTGTACTTTTAGTCTTTTATTTGTTGCCGGAATTTGTATTTTAATACTTATAGTTGCTGGAATTTTTATTTTAGCTCTTTTATATAGCTGAAAATTGCAATTTGACCCTATACATTGCTGTAAATTATGTATTATTTAATGACTTTGCTGAAATTATATTCTTGGCTTTAAATATTGCTGTAAATTTTATTTTTTGGCATTATACTTGCTGAAAATTATATTTTATCCTTTAAATTTGTTGTAAACTATGTCATTACCTTAATTAGGGTTAAAAATTATAATTTTACCCTTTTGTTTTGTTGTAAATTACATTTTCACTTTAGAATGTTGCCTAAATTTTCATTTTTAATCCAAATCTTATAATATTTTATTTTTGCCAAAAAAAATTAAAATTAGTTAAGTCCTCAAAAGCTTTAGATTATTTCTTTTCACATTTTCTTTATTTATTTTATCAAATTTATAATTAATGTTCTAAAATTGGGTCTTGTTAGTCTAATTATTATTCAAATTAGTTTCTTTATTTTCCTTCTAGTTATTTTAATAATTCTTATTTGGGGTGTTAAAAAGTTTAAGTATGTAGTATTGTATTTTATCTTCTATTATTACTATTATTCCTTTACTTTTGTTGTTTTACTTTATTTATTTATTTACTTATTTATTTTACTTAAATAATTTTCATTTTCCTCCTAAATACTTAATTATTATTATCATTATTTTCTTTCTTTTATTTTTGTTTATTATTGTTTAAATTATCGTAGTATGTTTATAGTGATTAGTATGCGATAATTTAATTAATAGTTTATTTATAGTGGTATTTTTGACATGTTTGTTCATTTTAGTAGCAATTTGTACCGAGTTTACAAATGGGAGGTACCTCGATTACCCTTTAATTTCTTTTTACGTGCTCCTACGTACTCCTATGTGTTTTCATATGTGTTTTCATGTATCTTTGTGATTATAATTTTTATTCATGTGTGAGTGTTTTATTTATTTATGTCATTGTTGTTTATTTGAATTTAATTTTTGATTATTCAAAGAAATGTAATAGATAGGTAATATTCTATTTAGCAAAATTTCTGTATTTAGATAGTTAATGTAATAGATAGTTTATATCTAGTTAACAAAAACTTTTGTATTTTAGTTAGAAAATGTAATAGATAGGTTAGATAGGCTACTTTGATTATCCTTTCCATTTTAGATTGTAATTAGGCTTCTCCGATGTAATAGTTAGGGCTTTTGTGTGCTATGTGTGCTATGTGCTTATGTGTTTTATTTGCTTTCTTTAGGACTTTGCATCTAGAATATCATGCTTATGTGTTATGCGCTCCTATGTGCTTTTATGTGATTATTGCTGCAATATATGTTTTATTCATTTACTTGCTTTATTATATATGTGTGTATCGTCGTCACACTAGTCCAACGCTAGTTGTGATTAATTTCGGTTTCTTCGCTAGTCCAACGCTAGCGGAGAATTTTTTAGAAAATAAGCTAGTCCAATGCTAGGCCTTTAGGTCATCTTAGTATTAGAATCATTTCTCGTGTGCATTTCATGACATTTCACACACATTTTATCCTTTTTAGGTCTTTTTCCATTTTTCCATGATTTTATATACTTCATCACTTATTACCTATTTTAACATCTATTTAGTGCATAACATTTAGATTCCACTACACATAGAATTTTAGGTCATTTGTGTGATTTGACTAGAAATAGTCATCTGCTCACGTGGGAAGCGATGGCGTACATGTCGTTCCCCCCTCCGTGAGTAGGAACTGTTAGTCACGAGTCCATTCGTCTCCCGTACCCGTTATGTTGCATCCCTACTTTCTTTGTTCACTTACTATCTATACTACTATTTTCCTTTTCTTTTGCATTCCATTTTGCACCTAAACTCGTGACTCCGTCGAGGTCTACATTCGGGTTTCGCAATTAATGCGGTAATTCCGACTAAACCTCAATGGAACATTTTGTCCCTTAACGATATTCATTTTACGATTAGATTTGCATTTATATAGTTGCATCCAAATGCGATAAAATCTTAGGGTTATATTAGGAAAATTTAGACTAAACCTCGCAACTAGTTTCGGTTAGGTTGAAAGGGTGCCTTAGGCGCGAGCCTTTGCCTTCCCGTTCTTCAACTGTGACTCCCGAACCTTTTTCTCTTGTTCTCAAAGACCTGGAGTCATCTAAAAGGGTTTTTCTTGTTGTTTCTATATTTTTCCAAAAATCATTTCTTTAAATAAATCATTCTTAATTTTCTTATCTTTTATAAAATATTTTCGGGTGACTTGGTACACCAAAACTCAATACCAAGTGGCGACTCCTTTTTCACTAAAAAAACCCTTTTTAGACTCTATTTTCTGGCCCAAAAACCGTCGCATTTTCAAAGTCCCATTTTAGGCCCTTTTCTTTTGTTTTCAAAATAAAGCATTTATTTGTCACATTTTATCGAATTATCTTTTAGAAAGTATTTTCTAAAAATTATTTTTTATAAAAACATACATTTCCTTTTCCAATAAAGAAAAATCACATTTAATTCTTTCTTTTCCTTTTTTCTGACCTCATCACACTATATATTTTATCTTCCTTTCGAAAAATGGGGAGCGACAGCAATACAAAAAAAAAAAAAAAAGAAAAGGTGCAACACCAAGAGCTCTAAAAAAAGCTCTCAATGTAGCACAGAGAAATGTAGTGGGTAAATTAGCAGCTCACATGTTTATGCTTTAGTTTATCATTTAATTTTACTTGTTGTTCTTACTTTCATAAATCCTCTCAAGCATTGGTAAATTGTAGATTATCTGGATATTCTCCTCCAAGCTATGGTAGATTATGTACAACTTTACTTGCACAAGAAAAGGCACATATAAATAGGAAGCTTCAGCCCATTGGATACTCTAGAAAAAGAAAGGCATTTCTATTTGCTCAAATGATTGGACTAATATTAAATGCAAATGACTAATAAACATCGTGGCTACATCTAGGGGTGGTGCAATGTTTGTGACACCTATAAATGTTGGTAGGAATGTTGAAGATGTTGATTATGTGGCAAGCCTATTAATCAAAGCACTAGAAGTAGGGCAAAAAGATGTAGTGCAAATAGTCATTGATAACGCTAGTAATTACAAAGCTACAGGAGGAATCATTGAAAGATGCTACCCTCACATCTTTTGGATACCATGTGTGGTTCATAGTTTGAATTTGGCATTAATAGCTATTCCTATTTGTCTTTGCTGAAAATTGTTGAATTGTATGTAGTATTATCATGGCTCTATGAAAATGGATGCTGGTTGGAAAAACTACAGAGGAGATGGAAAATCACCAATAGAGATGAAAGTTGGTGATGTTAAAAGGTGTATTGTTGATGATACTTGGTGGGATAAATTGGAGTATCTACTTAAATTCACTGAGCCTATCATAGATATGTTACGGTTAGTACACATTGATTCTCCCATTTTACACATCATATATGACATGTGGGATTCAATGATTAAAAAGGTAAAGACTGTGATCTTTGATCATGAAGAAAAAGATATACTGGCAAGTTATTCAGAATTTTTTATGTCATTCACCATTGTTTAGAGGCTAGATGAACAAAAGTAACATTCCTCTACATTGTATGGCCCATTTCTTGGTGCCTAAATATTACAGTGATACTTGGCGTCAAGGTACAAGTAATGGCTCTCAAAGATTGGCCCTAATCAAGATCAAGAAGTTTCTATGAATAGCAACTTGTGCTTTGCGAGATTATTTTCAGATTCAAAAGATCTTAGAGATATATATACAGAATATGGGCCATTTTCAAGTAGGACATGTTATTTCAATGCACCTCATGTCATAATTCAAGAGCTTATGAGGAACCAATTTCTTGGTGGGCTAATCATGGATCATCAAACCACTGTTGCAATCTTTGTTTTTTTTTTAAAAAAAATCACAACTAGCATCTTCATCTTATTGTGAAGGGAATTGGAGCACATATTCTTTAATTCGAATTGTGAAGAGAAACAAATTGACAAGCAAAAGAATTGAAGACTTAGTATATGTCCATACCAATACTCGACTATTGTCTAAAACAAAAAAAGTGGTATCAAAAAGGACCATCAGAGTATTGGGACATATGTAAGTAATCTTTGATTTCTTAGTTTATTATTCTCATTTATTATTTTAAAGTATTAAATAACTTATGATTTACATTTACAAGTACAAATAAGTTAGATATTGATAGGGATGTTATTGAATTTGCTAAACTTTCAATTAATGAACCTCGTCTTGAAGCAATGAGGTTCGCCGATGATCATGAGAATTTTTGTGGAGAATTTGAACAAAAGTTAAGTGACTAAGTAGCATAAGATGTGAACTAGTGTAAATTATGCAAACCCAAGATCAAGATTGAGACTAAGTTAAGCTTCAAAAGATGGAAAATCTTGACCCCTCAACTCTCACCAATTTGAACAATATTGATATTATCTCAACCCAAATTTGCACGAATTAGTAAACCCAAATTATGGTAGAAGGCACCACAATCAAATGTGGCTCTTGTTGGATAAGTCAACGATTGAAACTCTTAAGTTTGAATCCTAAAAGCTCAAAGATTAGACTTGGAAAGCCAAAGAGAGAACTCTCTCAACTTTCTTGAAATTTCTTCAAAAATTGTTGTGAATAGTACCCCTATTTTAGGTATTTATACAAGGCCAATATCTAAAACCCTAATACATGAAAATAACTAAAAAGGACTAAATTACACAACAAGAACACTAGTAAAAACTCAACATTGCCTTTGACCAAAAGTAATCTGCAGGTGGAACGATCCATGAGTGGCAATAAATAGTGACCCGCAATTCTCTGCGTTGCGAATCGCACGATGCTCCCAAAGGTTGATCCATGGATGGATCCGCACGTGGATGTTCGTGGTTCTCTACGCACGTGGATCACACATTGCTCCCAGAACTCGGTTCATCATCCAATCCATGGGTGGGGGCTAATGATGACTCATAGATGGACACCGTGGATCGCTGAAAAGTTGAGTTTTTCAACAACTTCAAAATCTTCAAATTGGCCATTCTCTTCTACTTGAATCATGTAATATTTTCCATATCTTCCAAGTTTCAATTCTTCAAGTGGTTGGAACTTTTAAATGAACAATTGGAGTTGATCTTTGAACCTCTTAGCCCTCGCCCTTGTGATTGGTCTTTTCGGCATCAAGACTTGGTCATCCTCACGAACCTCCACTTCCTTAAATGCTCCCACATTATTAAAGGCCTATTGTACTTTTGTTTTAGGTGAACAATTGATGTGTATAATGGTGCACAACTACTTATGTAATCTTTTGTGTTTTTGTTAGATGCAAAATACAAGGTCTAACATATATTAAAGTGATTGTCTTTAGTTGTAATAATTTTTCTCTATTTACATATTTCTGTGCTTGATGCTAGGTTATGAGTAAATCTACAATATTTTTGTCTTTAACTTTTCTTTTGAGATTGGTTCTTCAAAGTTTAATTAATTGATTAGTTAGACAACAATAAGGAACAGCAATCTTGAGGTTCTAAGGCTAAGATGAAGCTGATTGTTGACTCAAGAATTTCAACAAACTTATAGAAATTTATTCTTTAAATTGAGAAGCTTCATGTTTCCAAATGTCACTTGTTACTACTAAACAAAGGTATGCTCTTTAACTCTATATTCTTGAATCCTAGTAAACTAATTTACAATTCTTAATTTTGAATTTGTTTATTTGAATGGATGATTAAGTATGAATTCGTTTAACTTTTTACCTATAAAAGAATATAGAGTTACATCATTTGTAGACTACATTTTTTTAGATTAATTATCCTAAAAACTAAAAAGTATAAACTTCAAAATTGTTTCCCTACCTGTATTTGACTCTTTGGCAGTGCCATCGTATCCTAATTTTAGAAAGTTGCCCAGTCAAACACTTGGACATGTACTCATATTTGACTCTCGTATCAAAGTTCGTGCTATCACATCTCATATAGAACTCCACTAGAAATGCCTTGGTCTATGGTGTGAAGCCATTTTACCTCCTAAGTAACAAATTCCATCCCTAAGATTTGTCATCCAAAAGGGCTTACTCAGGAAAAAAAATGCTAACCAATATCTTGAGGCTAAGCAACAAATTCCATTCCTCAGATTTGTCATCCAAAAGGCCTTACTCAGGAAAAAAAAGGCTTGCCAACATCTTGAGGGGCTGAAAATTGAAGATGAAGAAAGATTAGAGGCAAAGGAATTCTTGAATGCTATCAAGCCCACTTTTCTAAGGTTTTCAACAAGAAACTTTATTGTCGCTCTTTTCAAGTTGATGACTTAGTTCTTGCCACTCAAAGGCCAATATTTATGAACCATCGCACCAAAGATAAGTTAGTATCCAAATAGGGTGGACTATATTTAGTTATAGAACTCCATATAAATGGCATCTACAAGTTGGTTGCAAAGATGGTGGGAAGGTTTGCCCAATAAACGGGAAATCTTAAAATGATACTTCTCATGAGAAAGTGAAGTGCTCTTTGACATATGAACCTAAACAGCATATTGCTCTTGACTCTCATGAGAAGTTTAAATTTTGATCTTTAATGCAATGAAAATAATAAAGCGTGAAGGACAAAAAAAATGCAAATTAAGAAATATTATTAGAAAATTAAAGAGATTTTATCTCAAACTACATGCTTAATGCTAATCTATGCTGAAAGAAGTAAATCCGGTACAAAGTTTAACAAACAAAGGGATACAAGAAAAAAAAAAGTGCTACTAAATCTAGAGTTTAAACTCCATCAACTGGTTGCAATTGGTCTTGAGTTTTTCTTTCATCATGTCTGGAGTTTTGCTTTTTTGTAGCAAGCAGAAGGGCTGAATTCTCCATCTTCTCTCAAGTTATCAATATTGTATTTTGTTTATGAAAGCTCTTCTTCATCTTTTCCAGTTAGGGAAAAAGTTTTTTTTTTCTTTGTGCATTCAAAAGTTGAAGTCATATCTTCAATTTTGCTTCTTCCCAAGCAATGTCTACAAGTATGATTATATGTGATAAGATTTTCTAGCTTATAGTTTCTCCAAGACTAGTAATATTAAGGCATCGTATAGGAGAGGTAAAAAGCTTGTCGTATATGAGTTAGTAGGGATTTTTAGGAAATGTAGGACTTTATTGAATTGTACTATACAGCACTCATAAAGAAAGTCTTCAAAAGGCTTTGTAAATGTGAAAGGTCCATAATATAACTATTATATATTTCTCCGTATATTGTCAAATTTGACCTCAAGCGAAGACGTGTATTCAATGGTTTCTTATATATTTATTTTTTGATATTGTTCTAAAGCATAATTGTATCCTTATTGACAATGTAAAATTACCACTTCAAGATAGAATTCAAACCCTTGCAATTGCCTTTGCCATTTTGGTGGTTTAAACTTCTTGAGTTTCTTGTCTTTAATAATTAGTCGAGCATTCACTTTTTCTTGCTTTGAAATGCAGTCTAAAACTTAAACACCTCCATTCACTAGTTTTTGAGTACTATTGTTGTGTGCCTTCAAATTTAGTAGATGGTATTTACATCCACAGTAAGTTGGAAAGGTAATTGTTTGGAGTTTTGTAATGCCAAATGATTGAATATAGTTGCCATTTGACCCAATTGATTCATCAAACTTTGAATTATGGATTTTGTTCTTTTTAAAATTGTAAAGTGTTAGTAGCTAAAATTTTATAATATCCTCAAGAGGCATACTAAGATTAAAGTTTTGGGCTACTTGTTGGGTAGAAAGGTATGGTGGGTTGAATAGTTGGAAACTTTCTTTATGATCACATGATGGTCGATGTACTTGCGGATTCCCATAGCTAAAATATGTACGTTCCCTCATTACTGGGTTGTAAATGTTAGCATAGATTATATCCACTCCATGTTGTCCCGAAAACCTACTTCAAACATGTAATTGACAAAAAAAGAGAGGTAAGTTTATTAGTAGGTTTATTTAAGAAAGAATCGTGTACCTCATTAAAAATCCTAGAGGGATAATCAAATTTAGTGCCAAACTATCGAAAGTTTTCTGATATATTTGTAACTAGATTTGTTGTTGCATCAAGGGTAAAAAAAGTAAAAGGAAACAAACAACACGAAAACACGAAAACCAAATCCACAAAAAATCAAAAGCATAAAAGTAAAGGAAACAAACTGTAAGGTAATAAGGGGAGTAACGCAGCGGAAAATTTAAAAATTTATTACCTTAGCCATGGATCTCTTTGATGTAATCTATACGATTAAAGGGTGTTTAGCACAAATACCTCAAGCATAGAAGGTTTCTATGCTTCAAAGGGCAAGATCCTATTCGATGAAGGTGTTGATCTACCATGAAAAGCCCTCCAAGTGTAGAGCCTCCAACGATATCCACACGAACATGATCTTTAGGAACCTTTGGGCTTGCTTGCCTTGCCTTTTGAGTGCTAGCTCCCTTGAATTTCATGAAGAACACAAGAACAAGAAGAGGAAGAAGACAAAACCCTAACCCTTAGGGAGAAGAGGGTGTGGCATTTTTTCTTGGGAGAAAAACACGCCTCTCTCAATTTTTCTCTCTCTAGATTTTATCTTGTGTTTCATCAATCTTTCAAGAGTCAAGGCATGGACTTATTTATAGATGTAGTATCCTAGTCTTTAAGGAAACAAGAGCAATTGGAAACCAAGAAGGTTTAGGAAGCTTACCTTAAGCTAATCCTATTCCTTTAGGAAACCTATTCCAAAAGGAAACCAAATAGCTTCTTAATTCCTTTTAGGAAACTAATTTCCATCAAGACTTAGAATATTTATAAATAAGTCCTTTAAGTCAATTTATCACATAAATTAACCCCATAAGTATCTTATACTTATCTTAATAACAATTTAACCCAAAGACCATGTTCTTATTGTGTGTGACCCATTAGGTTCCATTCACGTTGGCAATAAGTACAAATTATAACTCATTAATTAATTAATTAAGAGCCTAGATAAATTAACACTTTAATTTATCATTAATTCACTAATTAATTAATTTGCACTTACAGATCATGAGTGGCGTCTAGCAATGCATCATGACCACCCAAGTGAATAGGAAAGTCATATGGTAGACTATACCTATCAATGACAATGTTACTAGTGTAATTAATATCCTTTCACCACACTATATCCCAATTAGTCTAAGAGTGTAGTGCTCACTCTTTAAATGACTAATTAATGATTTCTTGTTCCCGAAATATAACTTTCCATAAAAGTATAACCTTGAAACTCTTTCAAGTCATACTTTCACTTTTGCGCAAAAGATTCTTTAAGTCATATTTCAACAAGTGGCCAATCCGGGATATACTCTCCTATAATAAGGAGTGGTGAATCCTATATCGATTACTCACTATCCTTCCATGCTTCATACTATACCCAATCTCTACCGTATGGGCTACTCTTTTACGAGCACCGAGCAATAGAGTCAAAGCATAGTAATCCACACTCAAGATACCATGGTAATCTCAAGTCTAAGGATCACTTACACCATTGCCATCAAGAGTATAATTCATTAGCACTATGAATAATAACTCTTGGCGGATCAATCCAATGAACTTGTTCTCTAACAAGCATCCACATACCAGCTTAGGTGTCACACGCCATAGTTGACGAGATCAACTACTACTTACCATAAGTAGAGGCAAAGTATGTGCTAGTCTTCCCATATTAATGATGTCCAATCTCATTAATACTACGACTAGGGATATTTAAGAATATAACTTTATGTGTAATAAGAGTCTCATCATTGTAACTCTTACAATCTCTTATACACAGTTAATATTCTATGGACTTTATCAAATAAACAAGTAATATTAATAACAAGTATTAAATGACAAAGAAAATGCCACATATATAAGTATAACACGAAATAAGCGTAATAAAAATCTCAAAAACCAACTTGGTTTTAGGACATACACTAACACAAACAATATGAAAACATAAAAACCAAATCCGCAAAAAATCAAAAGCATAAAAGTAAGTTGAATACTCCCTATGAACGATGCCAAAATTTGGACTGCTATCATCTACACCTAAAATTAATACCTTAACTCCCAAAAGTTATGTAGTAATGGGAAGGGTCAATCTCACAAAGAGCATAGTCTACTCCTAGTGTACTTTTGAAATAAGTAAAAGAGGGGACAGAGATTTTGAGTATACAAAATAATTAAAAGAAAAATAACTAAAAATAATTTAAAGTTAAAATAAAGAAACCAATTAATAAAATAAAACTGGGTCTAGGTCTACATTTATCTTTTGAATAGAATTAGTATTCATTGATGCAAAGATAACAACTTATACTTTGAAATTAATTCCCATTTGAATTGATTACCTATCTCTTCTTAATTTTAGTTAAACAAAAGACACCGCGCTAAATAACCCTAATTACTCTCAGTAACCTCAGCAATAGCTAATGATTAAGTTTAGTAAAAGCACTAGAAACTGGAGAGTTAATGAACTAGACAACACGAGCACATCATTTGTATTTCACCTAGAAAATTATTCTTTCTAAGAATATTGATTGTGGAACCCAGTAAATCAATTACCCTAGATGCTTTATAGAATAGATAAATCAAACACCATTGATATCTGGTCTTGCAGTAGATTATCACACATAATAAACTAGTTGTCCCAAAAATTATATGAAACAATCATAAATAATGAATACCAAAGAATAACTGATAATCAGAGCAATAGATTGAATAATAAAATTTAATTAGATCTCACAATAATGTTGTTCCTAAAGGCTTTAGTTTTCATTGACCAAGATTGAAAAGTTAGCCACATATGGTTATGAACGAACCCTAAAATAATGGAGAGAAACTATATGGCTAGATAACTATAAACCTTTTATAAATTGATGATTCTATGGTATTTATAGCCTCCAAGGTAATGTTGCTCTAGTTAGACTTCCTCTTAAGAATATTCTCTATGAGGTAGGACTCTTGGTAGAATTGATCTAAAAAGAGGTGAAATAGGCCAGTAAGTTTGCTAAAAATTTCCAAAAATCCGATGCAGGATCCATGACTAGAATCCATGAACTTTGCTTGCATTTTCTAGTTGCTAGTTCTCTCAGCTTCCCAATCCCCGTTCTTCTTCTGAATCCATAGACCTTCTAAACTTTAAGTTCTAAGTGCAATTTCACTCTTCTTTAGACTTTTACACAGCATACATTTTCAAAAATTTTCACATCAAAACACAACCAAAGTGAGTATGATTAGGTAGAAAATCAACACAAAACACTAGACATAACCTAAAAAACACAACATATTTTAGAACTATCAAATTTGACAAGTCTAGATTAGATATAGAAAATTCAAGCAAACAAACACTGATCAAGTAATAAAAACCCAATTTCTCGTTGTACCGCAAGTATACGAATCAATTGTAGTATTTGAAGTATTAAGTGTCGAATCCGATAGGGAATCAATTAAGTTGCAAGTACTAAGGCCTTTTCATTCACTCTATTATCTAAACAATCATAAATTGAGTTGGATTGGTAATTGGAAAGGAAATTTCCATAGAATAGGTTTAACATTCAGAAACACTTGTAAAATTCAAATATAAAGAATCTAGAATATAGAATCCGCTAATGAACCATAAGCTGTATGAAAGGCTTGCTAAGTTTTACCTTGCCTTGTTAGGAATCCAATTTCATATAAGCCATAACTAGTTCTTACTATGAAATGACAACATTCTAATTATCTTCATGAAGAAATCTTGTAAAAACATGAATTTTATTGATTCACTAAAGCATTCATTATTTTTATATGAACTACTAAAGCATTACTTGTTCATTTTTCATTGTCAAATGCATTTCTCAATGTCAAGTAAAAACTAGATGACTTGTTTATGTTGACCAAGCAAAAACGAGTTCTGAAACTTGAAACAAGTAAACAAACAATGGCAATTAGCAAGTTAAAATGGATTAAATCATGGTTTGAGATTCATTAGCTTCATCTATATTTTGGATGAAGTTTTTAGTGCAACATGACTAATGAACAAGAACTTCATCTTTAATGTAAGAACTCATGCTTCGACTAGCAAAAGTAAAAAAGATAGAGTTTAAAAAAGCTTATTCAAGGTTGAGACAAGCTCCAAGACTTCTATTTCTTTTCCAACTATTGAAGTACAAGAGGTTCACTATTCTATTGAATTATTAGAGAATATTACTAATTCTCTTGAATTTCACTAACTAACCTCTGTAAACTTCTACTAACCTCTAAAAACATGAACAAATACATCACAATGACTTCCATTTTATAGACAAATCTTTTAGGAGTCATTTTTCAACCTGCAAATACATTAAATTCATGAAATGATGATGATTCTTTCTTGAGCTCCAAAATTGGCATAAAAGTCATTATTTGTCTTCTCAATGTTATCTATAGTTGGTAAAACCCTATTTTCACCAGAAGAATCTACAAAATAGTTGAAAAAATGATGCTAGTTGCAAACCAACCAAAATCCCAAGTCGACATTGATCCATGAGTGCAATCCACGAGTGATCTTATACTTGAACATTTATCTAGTTATGCTTTTTATTATTTTCTTGACGGGTATTCAAGTTATAATCAAATTGCAATCACTGGAGGATCAAGAAAATATGACCTTCACATGTCGTTACGGGACTTTTGCTTTTAGGCGAATGGCTTTTTGGCCTCTGTAATGCACCTGCTACCTTTCATCATTGCAGGATGGTCATTTTTTCTGACTATATTGAGAAAATCATAGAAATCTTTATGGACAAGATTTCAGTCTATGGGACTTCATTTGATAATTTTCTTCATCATCTTGATTTGATTTTGCAAAGATGTGAGGAGAAAATTTTGGTGTTGAATGTTGCAAGAAGAAATCATCTTGGGACACAAAATTTCTACAAGAGGGATAGAGATGGATAAAACCAAGATTGAAGTTATTGAGCAAATGCCACCTTCTATAAATGCAAAAGGAATTTGGAGTTTTTGGGACACACAAGGTTTTATAGGCACTTCATTAAAGACTTTTCTAGAATTGCTTAACCCTTTTGTGATTGTAGCTAAAGACTTTCTTTTTTGTTTACTAATGAATGTTTGAGTGCTTTTAATAAGTTAAAGAGAGAGTTGATCTCTGCGCCCATTATTACATCACCAGATTGGAGCTTATCATTTGAGTTAATGCATGATGCAAGCGATTTTGCAGTAGGAGTGGTTTTGGGAAAGCAAAAAGAAGGAGGATGCATGTTATCTACTACACACATAGAATCCTAAATGAAGCTCAAATGAATTATACAACCACTGTGAAAGAGCTTCTTGTTGTTATATTTGCCCTTGATAAATAAAATCCTACTTAGTAGGATCTAAAGTTATCATTTATATTGATCACTCTGCTCTCAAATTTTTATTGACTAAGAAAGATGCTAAACTGCATTTAATAAGATGGATTCTTTTATTGCAGGAATTTGACATGGAGATCAAGGATAATTTGGAGAATGTGATTGCTAACCATTTGTCTAGACCAGAGTACATCCCGATCAGAGATCAAATTTCCATAAAAGAAAGCATTCCAAAGGAGCAAATGTTAGCGGGATGCAGATTTGGTGAATTATTTTGTAAGTGGTATCCTCCCCAAGGATTTTAATTTTAATCTAAAAAGAAATTCATGCATGATGTGAAAAGTTATTTTGGGAAGAACTTTTGTTATACAAACATTATGCTATTGGTATGATAAGGAGATATGCACCTGAGGAAGAAATACATAGTATTTTGAGTCATTGTCATAACCTGTAGACCGGGGGTCATTTTAATACAACCAAAACGGTAACTATGGTTTGGCAATCTGGATTTTATTGGCCTACTATGTATAAGGATGCTAGAAATTTTGTCTTATATTGTAATAAATGTCAACATCGGGTAATGTTTCTAGGAGGAATGAAATGCCTCAAACATCTATATTAGAAGTAGAACCTTTTGATGTTTGGGGTATGAATTTCATGGGAACATTCCCTAGCTCTAATAGTAATAAGTACATCTTGGTTGCAGCGGATTATGTGCCTAAGTGGGTAGAAGCTATAGCTACTCCAACTAATGATGCTAAGATTGTACTTCGGTTTGTTAAGAGACATATTTTTAGTCGATTTGGTGTCCCAAAAGCCATTGTGAGTGATGAAGGCAAATGCTTGTGTAATAAAAAATTTGATACTTTGTTATTCAAGTATAGTTGCAGGCATAAGACTTCTTAGCCGTACCATCTGCAAGGCAATGGACAAGCGGCGTTGGCTAATCGACAGCTAAAGATCATCCTTGAGAAAAGTGTGAACAAATCTAAAAAGGATTGGGCAAACAAAATCGATGATGCTTTGTGGGGCTATTGAACAGCATATAAGACTCCATTGGGGATGTCCCCTACCAATTAGTTTATGAAAAATCTTGTCATTTACATATAGAATTAGAACACAGAGCATATTGGGCTATAAAAACTATTAATTTTGATTATGTTCTTGCAATTAAACAAAGACTATTGGCATTAAGTGAGTTAGAAGAATTTGGGATGAATGCCTATGAAAGTGTCAAAACATATAAGGAAAAAGCAAAGAAGTGGCACGGCAAACATATTGTCACTAAAGAATTTGAGGTTGGACAAAGAGTGCTACAATATAATTGGCACCTCAACTTATTCCATGAAAAACTCAAGTCAAGGTGGTCTGGACCATATAAGATGACAAGAGTGTTTCCATATGGAGTGATTGAAATAGAATTTGAAAAAGGGGACACATTCAAAGTGAATGGACAAAGGCTCAAACCATATTTGGTTGTGGAAATGATACCTAAGGGAGTGATCATTTCCTTGGGTGATGTGAGTCATCCATGAAGCTAAGGTTGAAAGTCTAGCTGTAGACTATAGACACAGTGCTGGTTACGAGGCAACTCAACATTTTTCTTAGAGTTTTTATAGTTTTTTTGTTTAATTAGTTCTATGAGAATTTATTTAAGTCATTTTAATTGAGTTGTTATTTCTATTGCAGGCTTGCAAGCCTCCAAGAGTAAGAGCATAATTCACTATGTGGAGAGGAGTCAAGATAACAAATAAACACTTTCCTTTTGTTTATTTTTTTATTTGATGTTTATTAAGTGTTTATTTTTGCATGATATGTTTTTTTTTTATGAATTTGTATGTTTAAGGTTGACAGCACAATAGTTAAAAGTGCATGGAGAGTTAAAGGGTAGTAAATCATAGCCAAACAGTGTAAGGACGTGGGCAAGAAACCACCCACATTTTTTCTTGTGCATGCTTTCTAGAGAGTAGCCGTTTAGAATTCACCCACAGATTCTTTTGCGATTGCTTAACAAAAACTTTGATACGTGAGAATTTGTCGTGGGTTTTGTAGCGACTGTTCAATAAAAAAGAATCCGTATGAGAATCCATTCCTGGAATCTTCCACGACTACTTGACAGAAAGTTACCATGCTAGAAACTATTAGCTGTTTCTACTACATTTTCTAGGCAGAAGTTTGCCACGTTATAGTCTGCCTGTGGATTTTTCAGTTGGTGCTCCACAAAAACTATGACGCATGACAATCCACCCACGCCTTTGTCTGCGGCTGTTAATAGAAGTTGATTGAAAAAGAAACTACAGACTTGCCTATGTGAAGCCACCCACAGACACTTTTTGGGTAGGCCTCTTAAGTTAAAACGTCCACGTCTTCTCTGGATTTCATCCGTCCTTCTCTCTTTGCCGTTTGATAAGAGAATATTTTACCTATTTTAGTATGAGGTTTTATATATATTTTTAGTATGACTTTAGTATTTTTGATATAAAAATGCCTCAATTTAACTATGTTTCTTTCGTTTGAAGAATTTCTGCAAAATTAGGGTTTTTACCCGATTTTTAGGGTTTAAGTCGAAATTTATATTTTGAGTAAATTAATGCACAATTTGTGTACAATCTTTTAGTTTTATACATTCAATCATATCAATTGGGACACAAATTATCACATTCCTAATAGATTCAAGGATGACAGGTTTAGAGGTTTCAAGGAACAATTTATATATTCAAACTTGGAGGATTATTTTGCTCCACTTTTGAAAAATTTTCATCAAAAATTCACTATGAAATTGAAGGATTAACATCACAAAAAGGTCTCAAGGGAATCAAAGAGTAATCAACAAAAGGTATGGTGCAAAGAAACAATGGAAGAAGTAATTGGAGACGAAACAATTTGGCAACAATGACACATTTCAGTAGTTTGGCAATAACTTGAGCTACAAAACTTGTATTGAGATTATTCTTAATGCATTTTAAAGCTACGAGGATACTATACATGTCTTAGCAGACATCAAAATCTCATTCTCTCATTTTCACAACTAAGTATAAAAATTACTAAAGTACATTTGTGCTGTAATGCTCTCCAGACCATGTCTCATTATTTTGGTTATATCTTTGCATTCAAAGCTCTAAATTACCTAATTCTTGTGGCTTTGAAGGCTAACTCAAAAGGCTAGAACTTTCATGTTTTGAGAAAAAATAGATTCGTCCATCTTCATGGTACAATCACCGGGTTACCAACCCACAAATCGCACCCGCAGTTCACCACCAAATTGCATGTCGACTAGCTACAACTTGGAGCTTCTTTCACATTATTTTTTTTCATACTTTTTCAGGTGCAACCTGTATTTTGGTTGCTCAAGGGAATGTTTCAAAATCCAAGAAAGACTTTTTGTGATTTGGAGAATCAATTTAATCATTTTATTTCCAACTGTATTAGGTGAATTTGTCTACAAATAGGAAGCTCATGCAAGACATTTAGAACAAGTCTTGAGGGAAGTTAGTTTAATTGTAGTTTTCTTTGTAGTTTAGGAGAATTTTCACTACTTGTAAGAAAACTCTTGAAGAATCCACTTGTAAAATTTCATATTCAAGGAAGAAATGAATGATTAAAATGAGAATTTCTATCTATTGCCCTTTATTTCCTTCCTTGCTATGAATTACATTATTGAATTCTTATACTTTCAAATTATGAATTCCATGCTTGACCAAATAATTGTCATAGGGTTTGATGAAGGTAATGGTATGTTTTAAATGCTATTATACTTGCAATAACTTGTATTTGCGTGTTCATCTATCAAGGTTTAACATTTGTAGTAGCTTGATCACCTATTGCAAATCATTTAGATGTTATTTGACATTGAAAAATGCTTACAGCATTGGAAAATGGTAGATAAAGCCTATGATATACACACATAAGAATAGTGGTATAAGAGGTGGATTGAGGATGTTTTAAGACCACAATTCATGCATTTCACAAGTATCATCATGAGAATAGTTGAACTCTAGTCATTTCATTATGAAAGCAAGTCTTGCTTTCATATGGAATTGCAATCCTAAGCAAGAAAAAAATCAATGTAGCAAGGTGTTAATTTATTCAATCATATTAGTGACAATTAGTGGAATCTAAACCCTATTACTTGTATCTGTGAATTCCTTCCATTTGTTTAACTTCAAGTAGATGAACTTTCTTATCTTGCACACCACTTGTTTGATGTTTTGTCTGGATAATAGATTAAGTTAGTAGCTTTGATACTTGCTAATTCTTGTTTCCTCGTGAGATCGACCCTAATACTTTTCCTATTACAATTGACCCATGCACTTGCAAAAAGGGGTATTAGGTTATAAATTTTATTATTTGTTTGTGCGATTATTGCCTAATTTCCATAGAACCTAAACCTCACAATCACTGTTCTCAAACCCTAAAAGTCCTCTCACTGATTTGTGTTGATTTCTTCACTATTACATCAATTCCCTCATAATTTGACTCTATAGCCCAATTTACATTACATCAAGCCCATATACATTTGGGTATTGGATTTATATATTATAGGTTTGGGGTGAGACTGGTCTTTGGAGATTTTAGTAATAGAAGGGTAATTGATTCCATTTTCTAGGCATATTGTGGGCTAGGATTCAAGCACTTGATCTTTTCATACTGCATAAATGTAATCTCTTGTCAAGTTTATTGAATTGTTCGTAAGTTTTATGGTAATTTTAATAGACTTGTGTGAATTTTTTGTGATAGATTTTTCTATAGTTATTGTTGATATTTTATGCATAATCAACGTTTGAGATGTTATTGAGTATGGCTAGGATGAACGGGTAATGTTTACGGACATGATTACCTTGCCAATATAATTGTGCAATTGAATGTTTCATGGTAATTGGTTTTATTGATTGTGGAAATGCTACTTTGCATGCAAGTTTTGAGGATGAACGAATGGTTTTCATTGCTTTGGAGAGTGTGTTCTTTCATTTAGAGGTTATTCCATTCTAGTTAACTAAAGCCGTAGCTTGGATCATCTTTGAATTTAATCAACCTTGACTCCAATTTATCCAAATTAATATTTAGTGCGATGAATTTGCAAAAGTATACAAAAATTGTGCATCAATCTTCTCAAAATAACAATTTTGCCCCAAACCCCAAAGTTTATGAGAAAAACCCCAATTTTAGGAAAAGTTGAAAAATGAGTCATTTGTAGCCAAAATTACTATAATAGTACTAAAATAACATCTAAAACACATAAAAAACATGCAATAACATTGAAAAATTTATTACTCATTAGGGACAAAGTAGCAAATTTGACAAAATGAAGTTCAACTACTTGAAATCATGTCAGAAGTTATCAATTTATGAAATTAATTGAAGAACACACTAATTGAACATCAAAAAAGCATATTTTTGGCTAGGGTTTCTTGAATTCTCAAGAGGAACAGCGTTTGTCCATGGATCTAGCCTGCTTAGTCCATGAATTAAACAAAAAAATTGTGTACTTTTCTAGCCCTAATTCGTAAACCACATGAATATGTGAAGTGGGTCGCAAGTGGATTTTGGCAATTTTTTCAAACTTTTTCAAAATAATTTGCAAAAAATCTACCCAAGAAAAATTTGCAAAGCTCAAGGAAAACTTTTTATGATTTCAAGAACAACTTTGGATGATTCCAATGTTCAAGTTGCAATTCAATGGATAACTCATTTGAGCTCTGTCCTTCTATAAATAAGGGACCATTGTAAAGCATTTGAAACATGCTATGCTGTGGAGAATTAATAGAATTCTCTTAGAATTAAAATAGAGTGGTTTTCTACTTGTAGAAGAAACTCTTGTTAAAATTATCTTGTTGCAATCATTTAAAGGAAAGGAAATAGAAGTTCTTTTAAGCCTTGCTTATTGAATAAGCTTTCTTTTTTGCAATCAATTAAAGGAAGGAAATAGAAGTTCTTTGAAGCCTTGCTCATTGATAAGCTTTCTCTAACTCTATCTCTTTCGTTTATCTATGAATCATTGTCTTCAAGCTTTGAGTTTTAATGCTAAAACTGTCATGTTGAAGTAAATCTTTCTTCTAGGGATAGATGAAGCTCATGAATTCTTGAATATAAGTTGTTGATTATTATACTTGCTAAATCTTATACCTATATATTCATTTGTTCAAGTTTTACATTTGTAGTTGTTGGCTATAAATTGCAAATCATCAAAGTTGTTAATTGTCAACGAGAATTGCTTTTGATAATAGAAAAAAATAGAAGCTTAAGGAATCAGCACACGAGCTTTAGGTGGATTAAATTGTAACAATTCATGAACTTAACTAAAAATTAGTAACTTCACCACGAGAGTAAGGAAACTTAATGTTAGTAATAATCAATTCATTATGAAAGCAAGTTTTGATTACATATGGAATTGCATCCTAAACAAGATAGGACAATTTTTGCAAGTTGTTAATCTCAACGCTTTTATAATTACATATTATTGGATTCTATACTCCAGAATTCTCAAATTTGATAACTTTCTACAAGTTGTTGATCTCTATATTTTAAAATTCTATTTCTTATTCACTAAATTAGCATCGTATTCTCTATTTGATCATTGTTTACATAATAAGGCAAGTGAAAAAGCTCCAATAGTAATAAAATTGATTCTCAGTGTGATTCAACCGTATATTCCTTGTACCGAAATATGACTTGTATACTTGTAGTTGAGTAGGAGATTAGGTTTATTACTTATTTGAGTGTGAAATGACTAACTACTAAATAACCAACTTTTTTTATGCATCATATTATTTTATAAGGTTCCATTGAATAAATTCAAATAGAGTCGCTGACTACTTGTCTTTTTATGCTACTTTAAAAAAATTAAAAAAACGAAGCAATAATAATATTTGTATCAACCATATACATACAAAAATAATAAATCACACCACATATTAACAAAACAAACCCTAGAAGCTTTCACCCTATTATTCAAGAGTCATAATTGCCTCCATTTAGCTAGTGGTTCTGAATTCCAAACTGTCATACATGTCCCACTACTTTTCCAATATCTGTCTCAATTGAAGACAGTGAAGTGGTTGGAGCATAACCAACCTATACCAACACTCGCCAGAAGTTGAAGAACTACAAACTAACATTAATCAACCACTGAAACTTGAGCTTACACCATATGATGATGTGCGTAGTTGGAAGCTCTTGATGCATAAGCAAATCTAGTCGGTGACATCATCTCATGAGAGATATGAATTTGTCATAACTGAGAGCAATAATGTATTTTTAATCAATGATGATAAGCCTACTTGCTATGAAGAAGTTTTGTCAGATGTAGGTTTTCTAAAGTGGCAAAAAGCCATGAAATCTGAAATGTATTCTATTACAATAATAAGATGTGGACCTCAGTTGACCTATGCGAACGGATAAAACACATAGGGTATAAATGGATCTTTAAATAAAAGATCAAAATTCTCACTTGTAGCCATGATTTTGAGACCTAAAAAATGAATGTAAAGATTGCATTTGTGATACATGCATGGTAGCCCCTGAACATATCAAACTAGCCTCAACGGGGTTGATCATTAGTCCATGCAAATTGTAGGTCTCAAAATGCTCAAATCATCACCAAAAAGCCACCAAGATTTTTAGTCAAGAATGTTCAGTTTGGCGTTCGAGATATCAACCCAAGTTTCGAGGAAGGTTGCTTAAGGATACATGCATTCAAAGGGTTGTTTTGGAGCTCAATTTGAAGCACAAACATAGTTGAAAGAATAAGCAAGCTTGGATGAAGCAAAGCATAAAGAGAATAGCACAAAAGAGGGCTTTTGATCAAAGCTGTAGCATGAAGCCGCGCTATGGATACCCTCGCGACTATCATCAGATAGTTGCA
>JAMWEH010000693.1:0-25116 GCA_024721245.1 Mitragyna speciosa | reverse complement strand
TTGTCATTTCGGTGATGGTAGATGAACTAATGACGGCTTCATTGTTTTGTCATCAGGCAAAGGTGGGCAAGATGTATGCTGCTCCCTATTCTAGCTCAGCCTTGACATGCTTCATGGCTAGCATTCAGTGTGTGGCTATTGGCTTTTGTTTTGATCACGACTTATCTGCATGGTCCTTGTATCCTGCCATCAGAACTGTCTCAAGTATCTATGCGGTATGATTCACTATAAATTGCTAATTGATAATATATTGAGGCTAACATTGAAGCTTGAAGCACATCCATTGAAGAAACTTGTAACAAAATGACTTGGCAAAAATAGTGACATTCTGGAACTTTGCTTTTCAGGGAATTGTATGTACTGCATTAGCATTTTGCGTCATGTCATGGTGTATCGAACGAAAAGGTCCCTTGTATGTCTCAGTTTTCAGTCCTTTGCAGCTTGTTATTGTGGCTATTCTCAGTTGGGCTTATACTTCAAGAGAAACTATACATTGGAACGTAAGTAAATTGCTCAGACATACAAATGCTCTAGACTGATCTCTCCTTCATTTGTGTTAGTACATTTTTCATAGAATTGTATGAGCATTCATTGATGTAGTTGTTGTGATTTATCAGAGTTGTGGGATCTGTCCTGATTGTAGTGGGACTCTACGGTGTTCTATGGGGAAAGAATGAAGAGATGAAGCCAACTAAAACTACTGACCTGGAGGTAGATAATAATGGGATGCAGACTCAAATGGAGAGAATTAGCACTGTTCTAACCACAGTTTCATTTCAAGATTATCTGTAACCTTAAGCCTTTTGCTAACAAGAATTCGGGCTTCTTTGATTTGTAACTCACTACAGGTTCATTAGGAAAATAATTACTAATAATGGAAAACTATTGTTAACTCTTCCTTGTTACTTTACGGATTATCAACTTGATTGAACAATCTAAACGACTCATTAATGAGAGGGACTTGGTTGGATAGGTTTCTTGGATCTTGGCTTCAGCGGTTGTTAAATCATGAATTAGGGATAGTTATTGTAAAAGCTCCAACAAGACAGTTAAATTTTGGCCTAATGACACTTTTTGAGAAACTTTTATGAGCCGTAAATATTAATCATCAATCAAATCAAATGGTTCTGTATGATAAACGTTGAGTTCACATCTACACAAGTTTCTTGTTGATTCAATTAGCAATTTCAAAATTCAGAGACCGGATTGTGATTTCTTTTTAAAAAATTTTAAGAAAGATTTTAGCAATTTTTCCAATTTTAAATTGCAGATTTTTTCTTTTTTTTTCTTTTAGATCATATAATAATCCCAGAAATAATCAGCTAAAGTCAACACATTTCATTTAAAAAAATCATGTTCAGCTTCTTAGAATCAGCGGTGCTGAAGCAATGCAAAATTTGGGTTTCTTCTTTGCTAAGGAGCAGTGTCTTTAAGATCTCCGCCACCATCTGCTCTTTTCATCTCTTTTTCCTACAAGTCATGTAAGTAACATCCTACTTTTCAATTCTATATTGTTTGTGTGTCCATCTATTCATCTAACTAGCAAGATTTTGCATACTATGACTTATTTAGATCATTATATATAAATTATAGATACTGAAAGTTGTAGTTGAAAGGCATGGAAATGACTTTTGCAATTGAAATCAGTCTGAATTAATGTTGTTGGTTAAATGGTATTTTGAGAGCTTCAGTCTCAAGGTGTTAGATCCCCCCCCCCCCCCCCCCCGGGGGGGGTAATTCTGTTTGTCTGATATTGTCATTGCTATTCATGTTTGTAGTGATTTTACTTGATCAAAGCTGAACACTAGGTTAGCATGAAGAAACAGTAGTGTAATTAGAAATTGCAATAGAAGTGTTTTATGTCCCTCGGATAAACCCTTGAAATTGAAGCCACGAAGATGGGATTTTAGGACTCAAGTTTCCTGGGGCGTGGAAAAAAAGAAAATTTTTAGGTTTAGTAGCTCTCCTCAATACTATTCTAGCTCTATTGGGATTTTATACTGAAATTCTTTGGTTGAATTTCTTTGATAAAGTTAAGTTTTAGCATTACTGCTAAATATCTGCTCATTGTGATGATTTTGGCAATTTTGGTATTTCCTGAAAACTTATCCTGATTTGGCTAATTTTTTTTTCCGGCTGCTGCAGATATAACAAGGAAACAATATGGGTTTGCCATTCACCAAACTTTTCGGAGGTTTCTGGGGCAGGAATGAGATTCGCATACTAATGATGGGCCTTGATAATGCTGGTAAAACTACTATATTATACAAGCTCAAGCTGGGAAAAGTTGTTCCTACCAGTGTCACCGTTGGTATGTTCTGTTAATACTGTTGACTAGTTTAACTAAAGGAGAAGATATGTTCATTCTTACCATAATAATAATGTCTTGTTTTTTGGCAATATGGTTTATTGTTCTGGAATGTATTTCATTTGCTAATTGCCTAGTTCAGGCTCAATGGACTAATTTTTATAGCCAAGACTACCGTTTGTTTGCGCAAAGATCATTTTGCAATGATTATTCTTCTCCTGTAGGACTACCATCCCAAGCTAAAGATCAAACAGAAATTATTTGCACTAGTTAGATTATAGGGCCACTTGATATGTTCAATTTAGCTCGGTTCATTGTAATCTGTTTGATTAGCATAGCTTAGTTGCTTAGCATATATGAAGTTATCCCAGTTCCCAACACTTATGTTAAATCTTGGTAGTGAAGTCTTTTGTTTTATACCAGGTTATAATGTGGAGACCATAGAGTACAAGAACATGAGCTTTACTGTCTGGGACTTTGCTGGTCAGAACATGGTAATTGATTTTGCCAGCATTATACTGCCTGCTTGTTTCAATTTTTAATCTAAAAGTAGTGATGATCTCCTGATGGAATGTTCTGGAAACTAGTATAATCATGGCCAGAACTGGCTGATTTCTTGTAAATTAACTCGATAATAACCGATAGATTTCTGTATTCCGATTTCCTTCTTCTTCTTTCTTTCCAGTTGAGTGTGTGGTTATTGAGATTTCTATGCAAGCATTGTTCCTCAAATTGAAATTTTAACCCCAGAGTCAACTAGACAATAATGGGACTGAACTTGGTTCGTGAATTAAGCTTAATACAGTTTATGGTTTAGGAGTAAACTGATCTGGCGGTATATGTCTTGCTGATTTTGCCTTGGAGGTGTCATTTACTGTTTATTTTCAGATTAAGATGGTATATTTGTTTAAACCTTGTTTGTGTCTTTGATCTAGTGCTTTTCCTAAATAAATTTGTGTTTTATGAAATTCTAGTATTTTGTATATTTTACCTTTATGAATTGGCACCACATATAGTAAGCACCCTAATCATTCTTAATCTCAGAGAAGACCGCCAAAATATTTCTTCCAAAACATCAAAGGAGTGATATATGTTCTTGATAGCAATGACCAAGATCGAGTTGATGATGCTCGGGTTGATCTCCACACGCTGTTGAACGAGGTACTGAATCTGATATGTCAATGCAATGCGTCTCACATAAATGTACATTATTAGGCTGCATTTGTTTTTATGAAAGAAGTGGAAACATTTTTGTTACAGGGGTTGGCTTGCTGTATTTCTTGCTTTCTGTTGCTCATTTTTCATGTCATTATGATAATTAGATGCTTGGTTGAGATGCACTTTTATTGAAATTAGTTTCTGAGGACTCCAGATGCAGGGAAGATCAGTAGCATGATTATAGTTCAAGTATATGCTCTGATCCTTATAAAATGATTGAACTGATACGTGTACAGGATGAACTAAGGGACGCTGTCCTGCTTGTGTTTGCTAACAAGCAAGATCTTCCGAGTGCACTGACTGCTGCAGAGATTACAGACAAGCTTGGTCTTCACTCCCTTCACCAACGTAACTGGTAATATCTCTCTTGCTGCGTATGGTTCCTTTTTGTTTCGAGTATCCAGAGCAATGATTTCTTCCATTTCAGTAAATGCTAAAACTGATTTTCTTGCACTTCTCAGGTTTATCCAAAGCACATGTGCCACCTCTGGGGAAGGGCTTTATGAGGGGCTGGACTGGCTTTCTAACAACATAGTTAACAAGGTAGAAATTTCTCTAATTGCTCTCTGTAAAGCTGTTTTTTTCTGTGGACAATTATCCTGATTACATTTTCTATGTGCTACTGCAGGCATAAATGATTCCTAATTCTGTGTACTACAACAATTTATTGGGCTCTCTGTTCGGTGTTTGCTTTTGTTTCTAGAAAAGATCTTGTTCTTAATTTTATTGGATGCACCTGATACTGCTGTTAGATTTTACTATGATTTGAAATTATTTATGTTGAAATTTTCGAGTCTAAATTTCAGTTGAATTCTGCTGAAATAGACCATATTCATCAGCAGCAATGCATATACACACCTCCCAGCTAGCTGGTTAGTAATAATTTGTTAAATGTTAAACCCTCACTAAAAAAACAAAGATTGAAACAAGTTGATATATCTAGACCAACTACATATGATTTGCATCCTAGAATAGGGAAAGGAAATCCCCAAACATTTCGTTGTTCAATCCATCCTTTTAACAGTTGAGCAATTCAATTATATGTCTTTGTTTTTTATTTTTTCATCTTTTCCTGCTGTATATTTTAGGGTATCTACCGTCTTTATATGTGACTACACAATTTTAAAAAAAAAAAAAATGCTTTCATTCGAGCAAAACACTTTGAATTGTAAAATTTTCTTAGTCTTCAAAATGATTCCCAAAATATATTATGAAAATTGTCTTATAGGGATTGTTGGTTATTTGTCCGTACAAAAAGGTATTTTAACCTCAAGAATGCTCAAAACTGTCGAACTAAAAGTGATCTATCAGCTAATAGGAACTAAAAGTAAAATGTTTAATTGCTTTAAATACCCCTAGAGGCAAATTAGCATCTTTAATATGAAGGTCATAGACGATTTTTCTCGTTGTTTTTTCGGATTGAGGATCATCCTTATATTTGGTAATCTTGGGGGCAAATCGGTGATAAAATTGTTGAATTAGATCCACAAATTAGAGAAACAAATAAACAATTTATTACACTATTTAAATACTAGCTGATCAATTGTTTATTAAACAACTGAAAATAACTTTATCAAATACGAGAAACACACAACACACAATATTAATTTAAGAACTCTTTTAGTTGAATCTCAAAATTATATACTAAAACACTCACTAACATTTGAGCTCTTTCGTTCTCTGTTTTCCATGTTGAGCTGTTTGATGCAAATAATTGAACGAAACACCTCTATTTTTTTTACCGACAATCCACTTTCACTCCAATTTTCTCTTCTTATTAAATGCCACATGCCTGAAAATCGGTGAGATTGTCATTGTACAATCAAATCTTTGGAACATGCAAAACAAACAAAACAACACATCAAGCCACCAAGTTTGACTTCGTTGCAAAAGTTGGTGCTGTACAAAAATAATTTCCAAGGGGTAGTGGGCAAGTGACCCTAATTACACAGGAGCTTAGTGAAAATTAAGGGTGTTAAGCTTAGATGAGTTTGATTGAACTTTTGATCGCAACCCTTCCTTTGTCTTCTGGGCTGAATCCGCTGGATTGATTGCCACGTGGCGGACCAATAGGGAGTCTGTCATTTCTCATTTCTTTGGGCTGAATCAAATCTTTGAGCATTCCCATTTCCATTTCTTTTGTCTAATCTTATGTACAATTTTATTTATTTATTTATTTTTTTTGTTGGAGGGAAATCTTATGTACGTTTTGTTAAAAAATCTACACGAGTACGTCTGGAAGTACGTATAATCCACAAATTTAAACTTTACTTATATGTTACATCTGCACCATAGAATCTGCATGAGCAATTCCTAGGATATGGGGCAAAACTTTAGAACAATGGTAGTGTCAAAATACTGTGATATTTAATGTTACGTACACTTAACCTAATGTATGAATTAATACTAGTTTAACATAATTTTAAAGGAGTTATATATTATCCCATTTTTACTAAAAAATATCCCTCTAAATTAATACTGGTTTAACTTATTTTGAAGGAGTTCCATATTATTCAACTTACTAAAAAACAAAAATAAAAATAGATCTTGATAAATAAAAAGTTAACCATAAATTTCTTGAATAAATAAGAAGCTAGAGTTGCCACTAGTTTCTTAATCTAATTAAAACCATAAATCCTGAACTCTGAACCTAAATCCTAAAACTTAATTTAAAAAAGCAAATATAAAATCTAACAATGAAAATATCAGTAGAAAATTTTTTCCCTAGGGTCTATGCTGAAATTAAAAAAATTAAGTACAAACAAATAGGTACTTAGGTAAGAAACCAATAGTATAGGTTATAAGGATAAGAGTTTATAATTCATAATGACTTTTATACGGTAAAGATTTGTCTGTAACTAAAAATCTGGTTATAGTCTTTAATAATATTATTTTTTTAAAACTTATCAGCATGTTTGGTTATGTATGTTTTTTTTCCAAAAAAAAAATTAGACACATTTTCAAACTAATTATTTTCTCATAAATACGATTATAAAAAAAATACAGTATCATTTGTTTGATAAAATGTATAAAATTTATTAAGTGAACACAACTTACGAGCTCACCGAACAATGCCAAGAATTTATACAATATTACTAACTATTACCATTTGCCTATTCATTTGTAGTGCAACATTCTGTCAAATTTTGACTATATTGAACTGTATTGATATGATATAATTTATCTTGAATAATAATATAATTTATCTTAAATAACGTTTGTGTGACAAAATGGGGAGACAAATATGTATAAATTAGAAGAATAATATTTACAAGTACTTTTTACATTATAGTTATTAATAAAAATTTTCATTGGTATGTGAAAAACTAAAAAACGTATATATTGTGATCTACGTAGATAATATATCGAAACTTCTAAAATAATTACTTGGCAGAGATATTGAAAAATTTAACATTTTTTTAATAGCATAAATAAATTGAAAAATAATAAATTAAAGCAACACATTATTTAAATATTTTGTCATAAGCAGATAAAAATCAAGATCTTCTCATTCTTCAGAATCACAACGCAGTATTTGGGTATTTCTTTCTGGGCAGAGTCTCTCTCTCTCAAGATCTGCCCCCTCAAACATTGCCCTTTGCTCTCTCTCTCTCTCTCTCTCTCTCTCTCGACAACTTTCTAATCTATCGTAAGATCTTCTTACTACTCGTGAATTCTTTTTCTAATTCGTGTATATAATATATGTATCTATTTAATGCTTGTACAACGTTGTTGTTGATTAATCATGTTTTGGGTTATCTTTTTGAGTTGTAGATCTGTGCTAGATTAGATCTGATCTCGTGATTTAGATCCCAGTTCTCTGATTCGATTAACAAGTTGAGTTTTGATGTTGGATTTTGATTTGATCTAGTATTATTTGGATTAAGAAGAGATAGAAAGACGAGGAAAATAATTTTTTTTTAATTTTATATCTGAAGTTTTGATGTGTTGGAGTGTGTGGATTTGATCTATGCTATGTTATCAAATGAAGAGAAAGATGTGTGGGGAATGGGAAAGAATTATCCTTTTTTGGGATTTGTTTGAATTAGGATGTCGGGTTGATGTGATTTTCTGAAAGAGATCTATATATGAATTACTCAAGGTTGTGATTCAAGGATTGGAATTAACTTTTTGAAATGGTAATTTATATAGTAGATGTAGATTTAATAGTTATTTGGGGTCTTTTATAGATTCAAATTCAAGGGGTTGAACGTATTTTTGTTGCTATTGTCCGGTTTCCTTTTCTTTGTGATATTTTGCCTTCTGATTTATTTTTTTCTTATGGGGTTGTTGCTGTTGTTAGTTTCCAGATCATGTCACTGCAAATTGATGAAAGTATAGTTTGAAATAGAGTTATTCGAAGTTTCGTAAAACGGAGTTTTTTTTTTTTTTTTTTTGCCTCTAAAAGAAAACAACCTTTAGGTTTGGTAGTTATCCAGCTTTCAAAATCTTTTGATTAACTTTGTGAATTATTGGTTAATTTTCAGTGTTTTGAGCTCACTTTTGCGGATTGTGTGTTTCTGAAATGTGTATGGTTATTGTATGATCAGAAGTAGTCTTGTGTTTATTTCTGGCTGCTACAGGTTTGAAAAGGAAACAAGATGGGTTTGTCATTTACCAAGCTCTTCAGCAGGCTGTTTGCCAAGAAGGAGATGCGCATATTGATGGTGGGTCTTGATGCTGCTGGTAAAACTACCATATTGTACAAGCTCAAGCTCGGAGAAATTGTTACCACCATTCCCACCATTGGTATGAATTATATGATTCCGTTGACTTTTGAAAACCCATCGAGCTAGAGACTTTTGTTACGAATGTGTACTTTCTTTATTTGTAGCCTTTCATTGTTCTAGAAAGCATTTAAATTGCTATTTCAAGTTCAGTGGACTACTTGTTTATCCCAGATTACTAAATACTGGCACAGATATTATTGGGTATAGTGTTGCTTTTTTTTTTTTAGTACACACATACAAGTATGCAAAAGTAGAGACAATTTCATATGCAGACACAGAAACAGGCAGAGAGAGATAGAGACACAGAGAGAGGGAGGGATAGAGATTTACGTGTGAAAAGAATAGGATTTGTGCTCCAGTGCATATAGGCTTTCAATTTAGCCGTTTTCACTGCAAGCCAAGTGCCTAGCATAATTTAGTCTATCCACATATTTGGCAAGTCTTAATGGTGATATTCTTTTTCCCCACAGGTTTTAATGTGGAGACTGTGGAATACAAGAACATCAGCTTTACAGTTTGGGATGTTGGGGGTCAGGACAAGGTAAATTTGGCTCAATGGTGTCATTTTAAACTTGCTTTCTTATGAATCCCCTTGCTTGTCCAAAGCTACGCTTGTCTGGTGGTAATATTGTTCCTTTTTACTTTCTTATTTTCATTGCTGGTTCATATGTTGGTTTTTTTTTTTTTTTTCTGTGAATGTAATGAATCTTATTTTGTGTAAATCCATTTTGTATGACAAATTTCTTTAGGAAGATGATAGGTGTTATATGTGCAGAGCAATTTGGATCTTGTGAAAAAAGAGGATTTTGTAGTTGTTTATTTATATGAATTGCTTTACATATATTTTGCACTGTAATTATTCTTATTTCAGATCCGACCATTGTGGAGACATTATTTCCAAAACACTCAAGGACTTATCTTCGTGGTTGATAGCAATGACCGAGACCGTGTTGTTGAAGCTAGAGATGAGCTGCACAGGATGTTGAATGAGGTGCCAATTCTGATGTTCCCATTTTACTAGTCCCGGTTTAACTTATTAGGATTAGGTTGTCTTTCATTTGATGAAAGAAGTAGAAACATTGTCATGTCATTTCCACAATGATGTGCTTGGTTGATCTGCGCTTTGCTTCTTTCAAAACCAGCTTGTTAGGATACCAAGTAGTGTCTAAGGTTAATGACGTCTTTACATTTCAAGTACACCCCTTGATCTTTCCGAATACGATTTGAACTTGTGCATGTGTAGGATGAACTGAGGGATGCAGTCCTGCTTGTGTTTGCAAATAAGCAAGATCTTCCAAATGCAATGAATGCCGCAGAGATTACAGACAAGCTTGGTCTTCATTCCCTCCGTCAACGTCACTGGTAAAAGCTCTCTATCTCTCTCATGTTAGAATGGGTGGTGTTGTGGGTAAATGCTGAGAAATGGTTTTTTGCATTGTTCAGGTACATCCAGAGCACATGTGCCACCTCTGGAGAAGGGCTTTATGAGGGGCTGGACTGGCTCTCTAACAACATTGCTAACAAGGTAGAGATGGTCCAATTGCTATAGATAAAGCTAATTCTCTCTTTAAACTACTTGACTGATCCCTCTGTTTCCATTTATTGTTGCAGGCCTGAATGATGGTGGCATACTCCATGATTTTGGGGATCGGTCTTTGCCAAAGTGGATATCATATATTTCCTTGTTATTTTGCATTACATTCATCTTTGCATCTGCAGGGCCAAACTGCGTTTTTCTGTTTAGTTGATTGTTCATCCATACTGTTTTGACTTTCTGATCCAGTTAGCTTGAGATTTTATCGTCTAAGGGTATAGCTTTTGCAGTCATCCTATATTGTACTTTATATTTTTACGTTTCAAGTGTTCCATATTTCTTCAATAGTATGCTTTAACCTTATTAATGCCTTGTATAAGGTAATAAAAGTTGTCCATAAATTGCCTTAAACAAGTATCTATAGGTCGTATTTGGTGGGAGAAGAAGCATTCTTTTAATTTTTTTAATTGGTGACAATACGACTGAAATGATGTTACGAATGAATACCGTGTTGAAAGCTGCTATTTAATGGTACAAAATATTTGCCCTAAGCTAGCAACTATAAAGAATTAATGCATGTACTTTAGTTAATTCTACCAAAAAAGTAACTAAAAACGAAAGAAAGCCTTTTATTGGATGTCCGTTGGGGGCGTTGACATCGTTCCTACTTTTTGAGTCTTGCCGCTGGATTTTAATTTGTTGATTTCTTGGAGTCATATTCTGGATATAGTTTTGCTATGAGGTATTGCCTCAGTAACAACACTATTTATTCAATTAACAACACTAAAATATTCCCTAAGAAAAGATGCCGAAATAATCTTATGATCCGAGGAAATGGGACGACAGTTAATGCGTTCAATAAATAATATGCACTTTCAAATGTAAAGCTACTGGCAACGTAATGGCAACATGAAAGAGGCAAGCCAACAATGACACTACGTGTTTCTTAAGCCCATTTCTCAAGTCCATTTTGCTTTAACAGACCACAAAAATTTAGCAACGTAATGAAACAAATTATAAAAAGAAGATTTAGTTGCGTAGTATTTGAATTTTCACTTTTCTCTCTATGAGAGCTTTTCTCTCTGTATGAGAGTTTCTTTCCTCTAGGTAGGAATAGGGTGAGTGAGTACAGGTGAGTAAATGTGAGTAAATGTAGGAAAAACAATATGACTGAAACTCTAAATACGCCTCAAGACATAACTAGAAAGTGATCATAGACAGACAAACTATCATCGTAGAAGCTCGGGTGTAGTCTTTCTTCTTCCCCTGTTGGTTCTCTTTTTAAAGTTGTCAGTTGCTGTTTTTTTTTTCTTTTTCTGTGTGCATTTTCTGAAAACCAGCAAAAAATCCTTTTTCTTATTGTCTTTTGCTTTTTTTGTTATAGGTTTCTACTAATCAGTAAGGTTAGATAGTCTTCTGCTGTGTCTCTCCTTCTTACCTTTTATTTTTCTCTCATTACAACCAGTTAACTCTCTATGTCTTTGGTGTGTTCCTGTTGAGATTTTCTTCTTCTTGTAAGCAAGGTGAACAGGATTTTCATCTGAAAGTCATCAGTGAAGGAAACATCCAGAATATCACAAAAGTCAAGATGGTCGGTGAATTATCAGAGATAATGAGAAAGTTTGATCTGAGCTATAAGGAGAAGGAAGAAATAGAAATAGCAGTAGAGGATCTAAACCAAAGAGTTGGAGAATATAAGAAAAGCTTGGTGGGGAAAATTATAGGAGAGAAAAAGGTAAATTATAGTGGAATCAAGAATTTTGCCACTAGCATATGGGGAAGCATGCAGAAAATCACAATATCCGAAGTAGGAAATAATATGTTTCAGTTCCAATTTGAAGAGGAGCAAGAGATGGAAAAAGTACTCAAAGGGGGACCATGGATTTTTGATAATCAGCTAATTGTATTGAAAAAGTGGCATGTAGGAATAGAGGAAGATAAAGAGATCTTTCACAAGCACTTCTTTTTGGGTGCAATTGTGGAACCTTCCCCTCCATTGGATCACAAAGGAGATCGGAGCAAAAGTTGGAGCAGTTTTCAAAGAAGTAAAGGAAATTATCATTCCTCAAACAGGGAGCAAGGAAGAAAGGCACATAAAGCTGATGATAGAACTGGACATCTCAAAACCTCTGTTGAGAGGAACAACAGCCAGATATAATGGAGACAAAAGGTGGATTCAATTCAAGTATGAGAGATGTCCGGATTTTTGCTATAACAGCGGAATCATAGGGCATGGAGAAAAGTCTTGCTTCAATAGACAGAAGATGGATGATTTGAATCATAATCAGCAATTTGGGGAATGGTTAAAAGCTAAAGGACACAAATCCCCGTCATTTGTTACTAAAACAAGGATTAACTTTGATTACTTTGGTCAGTTCAAAAACAAAACCCAGGGTCATGAGAAAGAAGCATTGGTGATGGAGGGAAGAATGACAGAAAGAATGATTGGAAAAAGCAGGGAACAAAAAAGATGAGACGTGCACGAAGGAAATGTCAGTTGAGCCCAGCAGAGTAGGTGAAATAGAAAAAAGGGGGGAAATTTTGAATTCTAGTGAAACAGGAAAAGAGCACAGTGAGGAGATTTTGGTAAATAGCAAAAACCTGGGAAACAGGAATGCAGAAAATAATAGAGGAATTCAGGAAAATAATAAAGGGAAACTGCAGGAGGAAAAAGAAAGCAAGAACCAAACTGAAGGTATGATGGAGATTGTACAAGCAGGCAACTCTTGTTGACCAAAACAAATCCAATCCTCTTAAAGGAAAAAAACACTCCAAGTCTTGATGGATATTGAAGTAGTTCACAATCTTCCAATGTGCACCGGGTGTAGGAGAAAGGAAAAAGCAGAATACTTTTAAGAGATAACAGGAAGAAACAGGAAGGAAATGAGAAGACCATTGAGTGAACTTAGACCAGAGGAGCAGAACAAATGGAATAATGGAAAAAGAAAAGTTGAAGAACGAGAATGACTTGGATACTGATGATGATTAACAATGAAGTACAGCAGAAAAAAGGCATTTTGAGCTGGAGAGAGGAGAAGGAAAATCAACAAGAGGGTGAGGGGACTTTCCTACAAAAGTCCCCACAACCCAAATGAGAGTTTTGGTGTGGAACTGTCAAGGTGTCGGGAGCCCCTTGACAGTTCCCCAGTTGAAGGAGTCTATAAAACTCCTCTCCCCAAACTTGATCATTCTGCTAGAAACAAAAAACAAGAAAGAAGTCATGGAAAAGCTGAGGAAAAAACTAAGAATGGATGAGATTAGTGTAGTGGAATCAGCTGGAAAGGCAGGTGGACTTGCAGCGCTATGGTATAAGGAAGATCTAGTTCAGGACAGTGGATCATAACAGCTTTCACTATCGAAGTACTAATTGAGAATAAAGAGGATGGCAGTCAGGTGGTGGTGTATCGGAGTGTATGCAAGCACAGATAAAAGTATCAGAAGGGGACAATGGGAAGTAATAGCCAGGAGAAAGAGATTGTGGGGAAGCAAATTTTTGATAATTGGAGACTTTAATGATATAGTGTCAAATGAAGAGAAACAAGGAGGAAGAATAAGGGAGGAGTGGAGCTTTAGGGATTTTAGAAGTTTGATACGAGAAAATGATTTAATAGACATTGGTTTCAAAGGTGAAATGTGGACATGGTCTAACAATTGGAACTCAAGTGAAGGAGTGAAGGAAAGACTTGATAGAGGATTAGCCTCTGTAGAATGGATAAAGTATTTTGATAAGGCTGTTTGTTCCCACATACAAACTGAAGCATCAGATCACAGTCTCCTTCTATTAGACACTAGTCCAAGGAATGGGAATAGGAAAGGTAGATTCATTTTTGATAAGCGCTGGATTAATAGAGAGGGAGTAAGGGAAGTCATCCAGAATGCATGGGCAAAGGAATATAGTGGCTCAAGAATGTTTAAAGTAACAAGGAAAATTAAGGCATGCAAAGAAGCCTTAATCAGCTGGAACAAAAGAACACATGTGAATGCAGCAAGGAAAATCGAGGAGACAAAAAAGAAAATCAAGCAGGTCAGAAAGGACCAAAAAGCTGATGGGAAGAAGATAAAAGTCTTGAAAGAGGAGTTAAGTAAAGCATATAAGGAGGAAGAGATTTTTTGGGCACAAAAGGCAAGACTCAAGTGGTTAAGAGAAGGTGATAAAAATACTGCATACTTCCACGCAAGTGTAAACAGCAAGAGAAGGAGAAATCAGGTGATGAAGATGCAACGAGAGGATGGGAGGTGGTGCGAAAATAACCAAGAAATAGGAGAGATCTTTGAGGATTACTACAACAATCTCTTTAGCTCATCAAATCCACAAGACTTTTCTGATATTCTGGATGGTATTCCTGTAACTGTAAACAACCAAGTGAATATCCAGCTCACCAAGCCTTTTGAGAAAGAAGAAATCCAACATGCTTTTTGCTCAATGAATCCTGACAAATCACCTGGACCTGACGGTATGACCTCTCTGTTTTTTAAAAAATTCTGGTCTATTATTGGTGATGATATCATTTCTGCTGTACAAGGTTTCTTTCATTCTGGTTATATGTTGAATTCTATAAATGAGACATTGATAACACTCATCCCCAAAATTCATAATCCAACCAACCCCTCCCATTATAGACCAATAAGCCTATGTAATGTCCTTTATAAAGGCATCTCCAAACTTCTTGCAGACAGACTCAAACCTATTCTTCATCAATGCATCAGTGATAAACAAGCAGCCTTTGTACCTGATAGGCAAATCTTAGACAATGTGATCATTGTTCATGAAATGTTACATTCTTTTAAGCAGAAAAGAGAAGGAAACAATGGGTATATGACACTTAAACTAGATATGTCTAAGGCATATGATAGGGTTGAGTGGAGCTATTTAGAGAAAATGATGGGTAAGATGGGTTTTTGTCAGAAATGGGTTAGATGGGTAATGAGTTGTATCACCACAGTTTCTTATGCTTTTTTGATCAATGGAGAGAAGAGAGGATACATCAAGCCTAATAGAGGAATAAGGCAAGGTGATCCTTTATCACCGTACCTTTTCTTATTTTGTGCTGAAGGCTTTAGCAATTTGATCCAGAGAGCTGTAAATAGAAAAAACATTTCTGGTATCAAAATTTTCAGAAAAGGCCCCTCAATCTCACATTTATTTTTTGCAGATGATTCACTAATTTTTTGCAAGGCTAAAAAGGAAGAAGCGGAAGAAGTTAAAGGAATATTGAGAAGATATGAAGAAGCTTCTGGCCAACAGATAAATCTTGAAAAATCTTCCATTCTTTTCAGCAAGAACATGAGTGCAAGAAAGTAAGCAGCTGGTATGCAGTGTCTTGGGCCAGGTCAAAGAAGTGTCACAAGGGAAGTACTTAGGACTCCCTATGATAATCCCAAAATCCAAGTCACAGATTTTTGGATACGTCAAGGAACGTATGGAAGCTAAGCTCTCAAACTGGAAAGGAAAGATGCTAAGTCTAGCAGGTAGGGAGGTAATGTTGAAGTCAGTATTGCAATCATTACCAAACTACGTGCTATCAGTTTTCAAAATACCAAAAAAGACTAGCAAAGATATCAACAGAGCAATGGCTAAATTTTGGTGGGGAGCAGCAGAAGGAACACACAAGATCCACTGGAAAAGCTGGGACAAAATGACAGAAGCAAAGGAACAAGGGGGAATGGGTTTCAGGGATATCCAATGTGTCAATCAAGCATTACTGGCAAAGCAAATATGGCGAATCTTGATCAATCCAAATCTTCTGGTATGCAAGGTTCTGAAAGCTAAATACATGGAAAAACAGAATGTCTTTGAGGCAAAAATACCAAAGAATGCATCTTGGTATTGGCAGAGCCTTATGTCAGCTAGGAACTTGATGGAAAAAGGGCTAATGAAGAGAGTAGGGGATGGCAAAACAATCAACATATGGAATGACAGTTGGTTACCCTTTAATGAAGACGGAAAAGTAAAAACTCCAAAGCCTCAGAACTGTCAGATTGAAGTGGTCAGTCAATTGATACAGAATAGATGCTGGAACAGGTCCCTGCTGGAGAAAATATTTCAACATGAGGAAGCTGAGGTGATCCAAAGGATACCAATTAGCATGACAGGAAGGAAAGACAGATTATACTGGAGAGACACTGAAAATGGAGTGTACTCTGTGAGATCAGGCTATGAAATGGCCAAACAGTTGAACATAAGAACCAGGAACAGGATTCTTGGGGAGGAAACCAATGACGGAGGAAACAAACAGATGATGTGGGCAAGTATCTGGAAGCTTAGAGTAAAACATAAACTCAAACATTTCCTATGGAAATGCTTGAGTCAGATATTGCCAGTCAATGACTTAATATTTCGAAAAAACGAGAATAGGTGAGCCAATTTGTGGGTGCTGTGGGGAGGAGATGGAGACAGTAGAACATGTGTTATTCAAATGTATACATGCTGAAAAAATATGGAAAGTGGCACCTGTTCAATGGGATGGATTGAAGGAAATGGAACACAATTTCTGGAGATGGTGGCAAAAATTGCTTGAAGTGAAAAGCAGGCAAGATGGGATGGAGCATATAGAACTAACTGTAAATATTTTGTGGCAAATCTGGAAAAGTAGAAATTGCAGAATCTTCAACAAGGAAAGTAAAGATGTGAGGGAAGTGGTAAATGCAGCTGTACAGGAATGGAGGGAGTTTGAGGAGGCTAACAAAGAAGCAAATGGAGTGAGCAGGTATGAAACAAATGAAACTAGACAAATACCAGTAGAGGAGAGACAGGAAGATGATAGCATCTGGATCAGCTACGCTGTGCAATGCAATAATATAAGAAAGATGGTGAGTTACAGCATAGTTGCAAGAGATAACAGGAAGAATGTCAAATTGGTGTGGGCAAGCTAATGAAAAAAGGGAAGGATGCTTACCAATGGAGGAGGCCAATACAGTCAAACTGGCCCTGGCTCTAGCACGACAAAGAAGGTGGGCAAAACTGATCATCCAAGGAACAAATAAAAATATGCTTCAGAAGCTACAAACCCGAAACACCCAGGACTCCAAATGTGCAACAATCATAGAAAATGTACTGGATCTGAGTTCTTTGTTTAATACATGCTCATTCCAAGTGTTAAAGTGTAAAGATAATGTATTAGCATAAAAAATAGCTAGCTTTGCTAGAGGACTAAAAGAAAATGTGTTGTGGGAAAATAGTTTCCCGAGGTGGGTCCAAGAGACCTCACTTGTGAATTAGGGATAGTTATCCCTTGATATTTTGTAAATGCTCTGATTATATATTCAGTAAACGAAGTTGACTTTTGGCAAAAAAATAAAAAATGAAACAAATTATAATACTATTTTTTTTTTCAAGAAAAAATTATCAACAAGAAGATAATAATGAATTAGATTCCAAGCATAACATACAGAAACAAAGATTTATCACCGTGCAATTACAATGTTGGCATGACATACAGAAACCAACATTTATCAATTTGCAATCACAATGTTATCGTGGATTCAAACTCTTATCTTAGGACCCTGTTTGAGCTCAAGAAAAAATTATCTTCACCAGCAATGGTGGAATGCATTCTTCCACCAGCCCATCCATTGTTCAAAGCACGTGCAGCGACTTGGGCTGGATCCCCTGTCACACGAGTGCCATCCACTTGATAATCAAATTCTGGAAGACCTTTTGCCTTTCTTTCTTTCCTTATTCTCCTCTCTTCTTCTCTTTCTTTCCTTAGCCAACTCTCCACTGTCCTCTGCAGAATGAACGAGCAAAAAATTTCAACAAATTTTTGTGAAGAAAAATAAATTAGAAGATTGAACATGAACATCTCCACACCTACTAGAAGTCATCCCACTATTTAATCATATAGCAACACCAGAACAGCATTTTTTATGTTTAATTACAATTTTATCTCGAATTGTATCTTTTCAGTTTATACAGCATCAATAAGACTATTGAGAACTTCATTTCTCTTTAAACGCCAGTATTTTTTAGCTTATACAAGGTAATATCAGTGATTCTCAACTTGATCTCCAATTGATCCCTAATTACAAAATACACCCAAAAGATCCCCACAAAAGTGCAACTCTGTAGACCATGAAACAGCAGAACATATATTATCAAATTGTAGGCCAATTGGTATTCTAAAACTGGAAATTATTTCTAAGTGAGGGACATTTACCATTAGAGACAGTTTACTCATCTCTCTAACCTTATCCATTGGCATGGCCAATTGCAGCTTGCCATGGGCCACATATACCTAAAAAGAGTATAACCATTTTGAGAATACAATTCATAAAGGACTGCATCAAGAAAGAGAAAACAGGAAAGTAAATAGAATTCTACCATATAAGATGGCCAATCCTCAAGGCCGTCAAAAATATGTGTTGCATAGATTATTGTAGCACCACGCTCTTGGCATTCCTTCTTCAAAAATCTCATAAGATCAGCCCTTGCAAGTACATCTAAGTCAACAGTGATTTCATCTAGAAGAAGAACCTAAATAAACAGAGGGTTAAAAGATGTTAAGAGGAAGATTGTGATATGTTACCCAGGGGGTAAAAAGATTGACGGAAACAGACAGTACATCTCGGAACAGCATTCTCATGCTTGAGGAAATACCTTAAATGGCTTAAGTAGACCCATGCAGATCTGTACTCGTCTTCTCTGTCCATCAGATACCTTATGCATTCGCCATGATAGATCAACACCTAAGACCTACATCATGAAAGAAAACAAAGTCAAAATTAATAGCCATGTCTGCTAATCGCTAACAAGATGGACCCTTAATGAGGGAAAACATGTTAACAGGATTGTAATCCTTCAGCAAAGATCAGTATGGTAACAATGATGAAGGAATGAAGATCTCTATTAAAGCTGTTTACAAAATTACATGCTATTTTTTCAATTGTTTCTGGCATTACCAGTATTTATCTCTCAACTTATGGTTTTGTTAAGGATCTTGGAGTTTAGGATTGCACCTGTCATGTGAAAGTTAGATTAAAATTTCCATGCACATCGGGGTGAAAGTAGAGGTTAATCCAAAGTGATCTTACAGAGGATGAAATGGAGCCTAAAACAGCAAGATAAGATAAACAAAAGTTCATAGCAGAACTACAGTAAACATCCCTTGTTGGAATGCATATTGGAATAATTCCACCTTAAGGTTTCAAATGCAATTTCTCAAATTATGTTGGGTTAATTTAGACACACTTGGATTAAGTCAATGAATATTCCCAAATCTTTTCTTTTGCACTGTAGCGGTAAATGTTACCTCTATGAAGGCACATAAACAATTAAATGGGATTTTTCTTATTCAGAAATACTAGTCAAAACAAAATGATAGAACAAAAATCTGTAGAAAGACAAAAAAAAAAAAAAAAAAAAAAAAATCCAACATCGAAGATATCCAAAAGATTTGAATGCCAATGAAGTTTGATATCTTTCCGGTCAAGAGACCGTTTTTGTACTGTCGTGTGGGCTGTCTGAAAAAACAGATATCAAGAAAGCACGGAAAAAACAAGCCAGCTTTACATGATGTAAACTTGGCAAGTGGGGAAGGTATTTTATGCCTTTTCAACAAATCATGAGGATAAATCTCTCTCCTTGTTTCAAATTCTTAAATTACTTTGCCCTCTAGCTGGACAAATAGGACTGCATGGGGGATACTGCAGTCTAAGGCAACCCTGGATTGATCAATTATGGGGAGTTTCTAAGGATGAAAAAGGAAGATATATCTACAGTTATCATGGTTCATAGGTAAACAACAAGCCTGACTACTGAATCAAGGAGTATAAGAAAGGGAATTCCATTCCTTGATAGTTGCTTCAGCAACTGTCGAAGCTGAATCTCTTCTCGCAGAACGTATTCTTAACAACAAATTTGTCTGTCTAATCAAAGCTAATATCTTAGTGGAAGATTGTAGACATTATGTGATTGCCAAGAAATTAGTTTCATTCTTGTGTATGGTGAGGATTGAAGAAAACCAATGTACTAATTTCCTTGCAAACTTTGGTCGAAGTCAAACGTAGAGAAAGAATCCTCATCATCAGGCCCTCCCCTGAAGCCAAAATAAAATAAATCCCCCAGGCTTAGAAAGGTTCTTATCTGGCATACAGCAGGAGTTATGTTTGAAATAATCTAAGCGTCTAACTTTTAGTACCAGTCTAACCATCATTCGTCTACCTAAAGAAAAGGAAAAAGCATGTTTTTCCACTGAAACAGGATGGTATGCAACTTATCCAAAGGATGGCAACTCCTTATAGCAAAATAAAGAGAACCAATTTCATTTCTGACCATAAGCAAAGAAAACACTATACAGTTTACACTTTACATCATACCTTTATCAGCTCATTTCGTCTTTGGGGATCAACACCTGCTACACCGAATATCATTTTTTCAGCAGAAACATCCATTTGAATGGAAACCTCAAATCCGGCAAATGCAACTTCTCTTCTCCACTGTGCCAAAAGAAAGTACAATAGCAGTTCAAACAATGGGAATCCAGGTACAGTTCCTGACACGCATAATCACTTGCAAAATATAACCATTAGCTTATCCCCCAAACATGCATCACCTAATTATCTATCGAAAAAAAAGCAAATTGCAGCAATCCATTCCAAAACAAAGACAAATAAAAAATGATAAATCCAAGAAGAAAGAACGAGTACAGTTCTCTGTTAAGCACTACAGCTGAAATTAAACTGCTACCCAGATAAAAGCTTGAACTAAAATCTTCTTCCTTCTATTTTCACAGTTTTCAAAAATTCAACTACAACTCGACCAATCTAAAAATAGAGACTACTAGCAAGGATCATATTTACTATTTCAACATTATCAAACACATATACTAACAATTTCGTAGAAAATAAAGAAAGAATTCGAAGCCTCAAAAGGAGAAAACATAAATAAACAAATAAATAATCAAAAAGAGAAGAAAAAGACCTCTCCACCAAGGTAACAGAGATCTCCAGAAACAGTCAAAGCAGTGTCATGAAATGCTGATCTACCCAGCACCATAACCATATCAGGCTCCACCAGATGCTTCCCTCCCAATATCTTCAAAATCGTTGTTTTTCCTGAAAACCAAATTCACCACAACAAATACTATATAATCACAAAACTCAAATTTTAAAGCAATCCAATATGATTTGGATAGCGATACTTTGCTGCATAATTCACTATTCTCTAAAATTATATATCAAGACATTGAACAGAAAACTACTAGTAGCAGTAATCAAGCAAGCTCTCAGCTAATGAATTAAGCATTTTTTTTTTTAAATAAAGAAATGCACTTCAGAAACAACCCCATATGCCCCCTGCCACCAACAGAAAATAAGAAGAAAAGGGCTCTTCTTTCTTGATCAATTGTGGAGGAAACAAACCCAAAAAACACAAAAAAATAAAATAAAATAAAAGTAGCGAAAGAACCTGCGCCATTGGATCCGACAAGAAGACAACGGTCGCCGGGATAAAGAGAAAGGGAGAAATCTTGGATCAGAGGAGTGGAGCCAGGAGGAGGATGCCCATCAATTCCTGGGTAAGTGAATCTGAGATTCTTGATCTCCACCGTCCGCTTTGGAGCCTTTTCCACCTCGTTCGCCGCCATTTATTTTTTATTTTTATTTTTTTAGTTCCAGGGATTTGATTTCATTCGAGCAGGTGAGGTGAGTGTATATATAGATTTCCATCTGAAGCGCCAATGAGTCGTGGCAAATCTTGCAACACTGGCTAAAAGTTTCTTCAACAACATCCACCTCACTACCTTTCCTCTTTACCTCACCAACTCTTTAACTCAAAAAAAAAAAAAAAAAAAAAAGGACCCAACCGAAAAAAGGAAAGTATTTTATTTTGGGAGCATAGGACTAGACAATGGTATAATTTGTTTTTTTTTTTTTTTTTGAAGCAACAATGGTATAAATTGTTGAATCCTACTTTTGGCATGATATAATCCAGTTAACAGTCATGTTCTATTGCCAACAAAATTTGAGTGCGCAATCAACATTTCATGCATATTTAATTACATGTGATCGTTATAACCGAGTTAAAAATTCATAATTAGTTTACCCTTTATTTCTTATTGAGTTTGAATATATAGGATTACAAAGGTGGATTATTTTGTGTTTAATTTCATGTGATTGACTTGCTGATTTATCATATTACTTTATTATATGTTTACTCCGTATTATACGGTAATAAAATTCAAAGTTATATTTCTAACAAAATAATTTCTTCATATCACTCGTACAACATAAGCTAACTAGGTTTAGATAGAGCTTTTAATGAATTGAGTTATTTGCAAACACAAGTTGATTGGACTTGTAAAAGCTCGAATTCGGCTCGTTCGAATAATTAAACGAGCCGAACTTGAATAAGAATTTGAGCTTGTTTATTAAATGAACGAACTCGAATACTCTTCGTGAACACTCGTTTGCATTCGTGAACATAGATTATGATGTCTTTTCACATTATTTCTAAAATAAAAACATTCGAGTTTAATCGAACTTGGTTTGATTGTGTAAAAATCGAGTTTGATCGAGCTCGGTTTGGTTGTGTAAACGAACCGAGCTCAATCGAGCTCTGTTTGTTTATGTTAAACAAGTTGAGCTCGTTCAAACTTATTCGAACTCGGTTCGTTTGTGTTAAACGAGCCGAATTTGAATTTGATCTCAAGCATATTATTTTATTTGACGAGCCAAGCTCGAATACAAATATTAACTCATTTAATAATCGAACTAAGTCGAACTGATTCGTTTATTAAATGAACAAAATCTGAACAAAGAGTATTCGGCTTGATTCGACTCATTAAAAACTCTAGGTTTAGACATGGGTGTAGTCAATCAATTTACAATCATACCCCATCTTACCAAAAAAAGAGATATGTATTTAATAATTAAGGGTTAATTACTCCAATAGTCCTCAAACTATTTCATGAGTGTCAATTTAGTCCCCAAGCTTTTATTTGTGTCTATTTGGTCCATCAACTTTTACATTAGTGTTTAATTGATCCCCAATACCAATAAATGGCAAAATTGCCCTTCTATTTATATCATATCCTTATCTTTGTTTTTTCTCTACTTTACTTTTTATCAGTTTTCTTATATTTTTTATTTATTCCTTCAATTCTTTCCCTATCTTTATTCGTGTTCTCAAAAAACTCAGCCAAAACATTACCTTTTTTATTCACAAGTTTATATTGATTGATTTATCTGAAATATTTAGAGTGTTTTTCAGAGTTCTTGAGATGAAAAAGACTATTAAAAGAAATAAAATGAAAGAAAACTTCAAAAAATATTAAAATAGAAAAACATAAGGTTTAGGATTTCAATTTATTTACTTGATTGTAGACATTTATGTCTTTCTTTTTTAATCATTTTCTTAATTTTTCTTAACTTTTTTTCTTTTATTTGTCCTCAGAGATCTCAAGAGAATAAAAAAAAATTCTAAACTTATCAAGTAAACCAATCAATATAAACCCGAAAAAAGAAAAGAAAAGAAGCTAATATGCAATTAGGTTTCTAATGATGTGGACAAGGATAGTGAATGTGGAGAAAGGATAAATTAAAAAGAATATAAAAAAGGAGATAAAAAGTAAAGGTCATAAAAGTAGAAGGGCAATTTTGTCATTAATTGGTATTGAGGACTAATTAAACACAAATATAAAAGTTGAGGGACTAAATAGATACAATTAAAAGTTGAGGGACTAAAGTGACACTCATGAAATAGTTTAGGGACCAATGGAGTAATTAACCCATAAATTAATTATGAAATCTCAATCACAACTTAGAAAGACAAATGACATGAAACTTAGAAGGGGTCTGCTGTAATTTTAAAAATTAAAGGGGAAGTTTTTATAATTGACGAGGTGTGTTATTGCCTCCAAAACGCACGCCCTTCTGGTGCCAAAAAAGAAAAGAAAACAACCGAGAGAGAGAGAGAGAGAGAGAGAGAGAGAGAGAGAGGGATTTGAGAAGATCAATTGAACCTTGGATTGGAAAGGAAGATGGCAGCAATTTACGAGCCTATACATAATTAAGCCAAATCAGGGGCCTAATCTTCTACAAAGACTATGGGTCTGCAGGACGAATGGACCACCAATGACAGCTTGAGATTGGCAAGTTTATATGGCATTCAATGCACGCCATCTCTCAGCAGCTGTCCCCTGTTCCCTCTTGCTCTGGGATTGAACTTCTTCAAGCTGACACTTTCGATCTCCACTGCTTCCAATCCCTCACTGGTTTTATCCTTTTCCTCAACTTCTTCTTATTTAAAGTTAAAGTTCTGACTTTTTTTTTTTGGCTTCATTTTCTTTGTGATTAAAGAATCTAGATGAGTTCTTTTCGTTTCAATTGGGCTCGAAATTCTATTTGTTCCATGTGGGTTTTTCCTAATTTGTTTGTTTTCTAAGGAAAAGTATCTCTGTTTTGGGGGGAATGTCTTAGAACTAAGAATTTTTGGAGATTATTTGATGGAAGGTTTAATAATTAGAAATGAAAATAGGTTTTTGGAGATTTTGTCGAGCAATGCTTAAAGACATTTGCTTTTGGCCTTTTTTTTTTTTTTTGTGACTTCTTGCAAGCAATGGAGAAATGGTAGTAAGATATTCTGTGGCATATATAGGTAAATACAACAGTGGTTAATGCTACTGAATATCAGAGGAGGGTTTGTTGCTATTCCAGTTTTCCTTTTCTGAATTCTTATGGAATTATTGTATGATTTCTTGTGCCGTCAGCCGAAAACTCAAAAAGAAATTTGAAGAATAGAAACGAGCTTGGGTAATCTTTGCTCTGCAATTTAATTGAAGTTAGTTGAAGCATACAATTAACATGCATTGAAAATTAAGGTTTCATTTAGATATCTGTAGTAAACCGTTAGAAAGCTAGCACTTTACATGTTCCATAGGTTAGTGACATTGAAATTTGGATCCCAATGGTTGAGGCCGCAACTGCTTGTGGAGGTTCATGGTCCTAATTGGGTCTGGCACCTAGTTTATAAACAAGCTCAATAATGGGAATTTTCAGTTTCTGCATGTCTTGAAGAGTAATGAACACAAAAGCAACGCTATTGTTGACATACCAACAACGTGTAGATTGTCTCAAATGGTTGTGGCCTCAACTGTTGAGGGCCAAATTAAGCAAATTGTCATCCTTTAATCAAGTAACACCATGGAGTATGAAAAATTAGATTGAATATCTTGACTTTACAGAAAGTTCAAGATGGATGATGTTTGGGTTGGATTTATGTGTATACTATCTTATGCTAACCATTCTTTGGTCAACAACAAATAAATGTTAACCAGGCATGCCTATGCACTCACTGCTGAAATATGAAACTTTCCACTGTTTGGTGGGCC
>JAMWEH010000982.1:0-20456 GCA_024721245.1 Mitragyna speciosa | reverse complement strand
AAAGAATGCTTGTACATTGACCATTTTTAGACTTTAAGATACCAAATAGTTTGCAACAAATATTAGCAAAATGAATATTAGGAAAAAAAATTTTTTTTGCAACTAATATTAAGAATTTAAAAAAATTATGAATTAAGATAGGTTCATGCACTTTAGCCTATCTAATTTAGTTTAACTAGATCGGTCAAGACTTAAACATGAAGACCCTCATTCCTTAGGCATAATGGAGGAATATTTTGTGAGATGACTATTGAGTGGAGGAAAAAAACTATTCAAAGTGCTAATTCTAATTTAAGCAAAGTTTAATTCTTACTCTTACATTTATTATTATCCAAAACTAAGTTATTTGTTTGCTTTTTGTATCTAAATACTTTTTTATTTCATGTGTTCAATCTATCAAATTGCTCATTGTCTACTTACACTCTTATGTTGCTTTTCTTTATTTTTCCCCTCTTTTGCAATTCTTTCTTTTGTGGTTATATTTTCTCTCCGTATATAAGTTCGTCGATTTTTGTTGTAATTAGTATTGGTCAATTTTTGTTGTAATCAGTACAAGACATTTTCTGTTAATTTTTTGTTATAATGACTCTGAGTACTTATATTTTGTACCATAATTCAAAATGTATACTATTTTGTTATCCTGAAATGCAAATTAATTCATGGTTGTTTTCTTAATTAACCACCCATTGATTCCATTTCAATTATCCTAAACAAATTTTGTTATTACAATTTCAACCAATAAAGGAGTAGTTAGTCATTTTCGCTTTAATACATTTTAAGGCCGAAGTTTTCGTATATATTTGTTTAAGCTGATGTTTTAGAATTGCTTAGTTATTCTATTTTTATAGGTCATTAAGAATTAGCTTATTTAATATTTCTATGCCACCAGTTAGACCTCTTAGTTTAGCTACTCAAAAGTAATTAATTAAGCCAAATTCATAACCGACCACATAGTTATGTATTACGAATTTTAAAAAAAATACTAATGTAATATTAAATTCATTTCAGTGTGAAGATTGAAACTTAAGAAAAAAAAACATTAATATGTTGAAAAGTCAAAAGAAAATAGTCATAAAAATAAATTGATTAAGAAAAATTACAAATATAATTTTAAGTACTTTAACAATTAATACTATTTCTTCCCCTTATGATTTTAAAAGAAATTATTTATTAACAATGATTCAATAGAGTACATCAATGTTACCTTGCAACGTGCAACGCACGTACTCTTAGACTAGTTCCATAGAAGTTGGCATTTGTTTGGTTTCGTTTAATAACGGAGATATTGATCTATAGTTTATGGCTCGATTTTTTTTTTTTTTTTGGGGTATTTCACCAGTAATTTAGATATTAATTAAAAACAATTCCAAGGGAGGTTAATAAATAAAATCTATCGAGTATCAACTAATAGAGTAGAGTGAAAACAATTCCTACGCTTTTCATATATCACAACTCAAAAGGGCACGAGTATAAGCCGTTCAAAATAAATGACGAAAAATAAATCTTAATTAAATAGTCTTATTCTTTTCAGATAGGGTACAATCATCATGTTTCTGAATCTTAAATTATATTCGTTTGATATTATTTTTTTTATAAACATAAAAAAGTTTAAATACTGTTTTTCAACTATATTTTTTATTTCATTTACATGTTTATAATAAAAAGAATTTTTATATAATTTTACTTAAAAAAATCGAACTGCTCTTACTCTAGATTAAACTTGCGCCTCGAGTCTTTTCCTTGTCGTTTCCCAGAATCACACCAGTTCACAAATATCAATTGACAAAAACAGCAGTAGAAAAGAAGCAAAACAAGAAACAAAAGAAGTTTGATGGCGGAGGAGGAGGAGCAGGAGAGAGTTGTGGCGGCTGGAAACCATGGAGATAATAGGTCCTCCCTGAACAACAACAGGAAGAGTAATTGCCATCAAAGTGTAACTGATAACGAAGATGCTGCTCAAGCCTCGGCAGGGGCCTCAGCCTCCTCTTCCACCTCCTCCTCATCATCATCATCGGAGGATAAAATTGATATGAATAAGGGGAAATCTTGCAAGGGGTGTTTATATTATTCATCAACTTTCAAATCCAATTCTCGCAACCCTCTTTGCGTTGGCCTCAGCCGTTCCCTTCCCCATGGTATTATATGATAAAGATTCAGTTTTTATCCAACCCCTTTTGCTTAAATGCTTAATTTCTTTAGCTTGATTGAATGGTGCGATCTTTTGCTTAGTTTTAGGACCTAATTGCATTTCATTTGTGTTCCAAGGTCTCAATTTTATGGGCCCTTTGTTCCTTTTTTTTTTTTTTCCTTTTTTTTTAGTGTCATTGTTTGATGAATCTTTTGATTTTGTTTTTTTTTTTTAATCATCCTAAAGTTGGTTTAAGATGAAGTTTTTTGGTTTTTCAATTATTGAAGCACTAATCTTTAAGCACTATTGACCAGGGATGGTATGGTTCAGTTCTTAGTAGTCCTTGAGATTCTTAATTTATTATGGGACTTCAATTTTGTTGTTGATGAAGTAGCATTCAATTCATTGATGTAGGAGGATTTTTTGAGTTACCTTGATTCCTTTGTGGACCCGTATTGATTTGAGAAGTCACTGGTTTAGTGGCACTAGCTTAGTCTACTAATTTAACTGATACATCTGTTTACACATCTGACATTTTGAGAATTGTTCAATGCATTTACTTATGTGTTTGGTTATTGTGCGAAGCAAAATTCACATCTGATGGGTGTTTGTTTCCGTTATTTGGCTTCTAGTACCTCAATACATAGTTAGCCAATCTGAGGTAGAGGCCTCTAAAGAGGGGAGAAGCCTTACAGATTTTAAATATGCTTGCATTGGTTACTCGGTTTACCCTGACCAGAAAGATCGTCCACGTGATGTAAAAGAGGGAGAAACAGAACTTCCTGTCTGTGTCGGCATTGAGGTTAGCATCTCTTTTTCTGCCTCTATCTCATTTTCCTTCAACTGTGCGCATTTGCTTTTATTTCTCTTTGAGGCAAATTTCTTTTTTCCTGACTGATCTGCAAATAATAGAAAAGGCAGGCTTTTGAGGAGGGAAATGGAGTGGTCGTATTGAAATGTGCCTTTTGTGTTGTTTCTTAGATTTTTTATATTTTTAGAGTTTCTGCAGGTTGGTGCAAGTAGAATAGAAATTTTCAACTGTAAACAGCCTCGTCTCTTAGTTAACTGTATGTCTTGTACACAGCTTAATATTTACAAGCGATAGACGCATGAATTATGAGCAAAGGATATCTCCCAATCTCTGGACAACATTGTTTCCCAGTTTCATGTTTTCCCTGTGTTTTCGTCCACCATAGGCCGTGTACAAAGTTACTTCGGTTATTAGCATTACTCTGCAGCCATCTGATTCATAATGTCATTATTGATTTGTCAAATGCCAAGTAGGTTTTTTTCCCTTGTGTTTATTGTTCAGGTCTCTCTCTCTCTCTCTCTCCCTTTTTCTTTTTTGTTGCTGTTGTTGATGTTGGGGGGTGGGCTGGTTGAAGATAAGCGTACCATTGCTTCACAAATATAGGATGCAAAATACTAGACTAAACAAAATTACAAAGGAAGAATTCCCTCCATATGTAGACTCCAAATTCTCCTTTGCTTTCTTCACAATCCTCCTACCAGCAAGAACACATTGAACAAGGATTACAATCCTTCGAAAACATTCCTGGTGAACTGCCCCTCCATATAGAATATAATGTCATGCCACTTTCAATTTCCAAAGTATTCCAAGAAAAGAATTTTGTTTCTAAAACTGACTAACCAAGCAACTATTATAGACCAAGGATTAGATCCTCTATGTATAAGTTTCTGGCTGTATGCTTTCTTCCAAATAGAAGCTGAGAGAGACAAAGAAATAATAAGTGATCCCTTTTTTTACAGGTTCTAGTGGATAGAAGAGTCGCTACTGCTGGTTCGACCCCTGCTCATGTCCATAATAAAGAAGGTACGGTTTTCATTTCTTACCCATGATCAGAATGTTGATATGGCTTGTAGGAGTCTTCGTTGTATGTATGATCAATGATAATTATTTGGTTTGATAGTGACTAAATAACTAATGAATTTAAACAACCTAGTTTGAGCAGTATGCGTGGTTAATGCTACAGATATGTTGACTTGAAAGCAGAGATTCAGCTTGCGTTTTTGTCCTTGATATACACTGGACCAACTCATTCTTAATGTATGCAAAGGACAAATATGATAATGGAACACCTAAATGGTGGTCATATAAACTGTCTAGAAAACCTGAGAAAATTTTGGAGACGTTAGGCATTTGCTGCTCCCTTGTAATTTACTTTAATGAAAGCGTAGTTATTTGTGAGACTCAGAAAATATTCTAGGGACTATTTAAGCAATTTGCCTTCTTTGTTCTCTAATTATTTGTATTTAGTTTGGCTGGGATCTTGATTTAGATACATATGCATTCTCCTGAACGAACAAAGACTTGGTCTTCTCTTCTGTAGATGGTGCTGGAATTTCACAATCTCGTCCACATAAACCGGCTCACTCAGCTGGGGATGAGTTCTTAACCAGGCAAGTACTGTGATGCATATCTGACCAGGAATTACATTTTGTTAATACATTGTCTTTAATAACTTCAAACAACATTTTGCTGATATACGTCTGATACTTCATCTCTTGATTTAAATATGATATAGGTTCACGAGAAATGCAAACCTGGTTGCCATGGGTGTGGTCAAGAACATGCGCAAAGTTGGGAACCGAATAAAAGAAAGCGTTGATGATATTCTCTATCCTTATAGAAGACGCCCAAAATAAGAGGGTGGTTAGCATGAATAAAAAAGTGAAACCTTGGAGCTGAGAGTGGCCTCGGTTCAACGATGTATGTTATATTTTTCAATAATGTATCTTCCGCTCCATTCACATCCTCTGCTTTTTTTATTTTTTTTATTTTTTATTATGATGTTGTAAAACAAAAACATGGCTGCTGGGCGAGGGAGGAAAATTTATAGCATTGGTTTTGCTTATGCACAACTTGAAAGTATCAAAACATCCATGTTATTATTCCCTAGTTAAATTACTCTGGGCTGGGGCTAGTTTACTTTGATTTGTATGATCCGCTGTCATTTATGTTTGTTTTGCTGTTCAATTTATACAATTTTGTACGGTGGAGTTGAATGTAGCATTGATAAATTCCCTCCTTTCAATGTTCAAATGCTAGTCTCCATAAAACTAATTTCCAGGATGGGCTGCATTATTTTGCCAGTGTGACCGGGCATTTCTACAGATCACACGCCCTTACTATAAATGGGCCAATTTCTGGTGGACTTTCTCTGCAATTACTCCATTATTGTCTACTTCCTCATTTTTAAACCGTAGTCTACCTACTTAAGCCAATTTATGTCATTAAATAGTACGGGGCTCAAAATGGAAAGATCAAAATAGCATGTTCCAATCACAAGCTGCTTGCACAAGTCATGAAAGTTAGGAGGCGAATGGATTGTTATAACAAAGAGAATATGCTTTTGCACTTTCCTCATGGTTATTGCACGAGTTTATAATAAAGAGTAGAAAAGGTAAGTTACTGACGTAAGTAATGAAAGTTAAGAGGAGGAGTAGAATTTTATAACAAAAATAATGTGTTTTTACACACTTCATGTAGTTGCTGCACGAGTTTGTTATTAAGATAAGTCGTGAAAGTTAGAGTAAAATTTTATAATAAAGAGAATGTGTTTTTGCACACTCCCTATAGTTACTATATGAGTTCATTATACATAGTTAAAAAATGCAAGCATAGCAGCGCCGTACTTGAGTTCATTATAAGGAGTAGAAATGGCGAGAGTAGCAGCATTCTTCACGAGTTCATTATAAGGAATAGAAGTATTCTTATTTTGCCCAACAATTTTTAGTAATTCATCTTGTTATGTTGGTGACCTCTGAATACAATGGGGACCGAATAGTTTAAATGGGCGAATTGTTGGACTGAACATGTAAAGTTTCATTGATATTCACCAGCAAGAAGCCCGTCTAGCTCAGTCGGTAGAGCGCAAGGCTCTTAACCTTGTGGTCGTGGGTTCGAGCCCCACGGTGGGCGTTTCACGTCATCTATTGTGGTTTTCTTTTTCCTGGCTTCAAAAAAAGAAAATAAAATAGAATTGGATACAGCATTCAACGACAAACTGGAGTACTGTTCCGCTGTTCTAAGCCAAAATCCCTCGAAAAGGGAAATATAAATTAAAAAAAAAAAGGGTGAAAATTTTCACGTTTCAGCTCCAAAAACCAACGGATTACATCATCTTTCTCTACTCCGCCCTGAATTTTGGGATCGTAAAAAAAAAAGAACCAATTCAATCATAAATTCCGGCTTATAGAAATAATTTACCAAGACGACGACGTGAATACTACTGGTAAAGCTCGAATGGCCGCCGCCGCCGCCGCCACCTGTGCGGCGTATAAGCGCGCGGGCCAATTGGGATCATTCGTTTCCGCCCGCTCCATCTCTCAGCTCGTCAGTTCCAACGCCAAGCGTGTTTTCCTCGTCGACACCTTAGCTCTTGTAAGTACTTAGCATGATTTTGTTATTTATCTGAATTTTTTTAAAAAAAATTATTTTGAAAAATAGGGAAGTAATGGTTATATGTTGTTGTTAGGTGAGGAGATTAGAATCGCAAGGCGTGCCTTCGAAGCACGCCGAGGCGATTACCGATGCTGTAACCGATGTCCTAAATGACAGCCTCGAAAACGTGGCTCAGTCCTTCGTCTCCAAGGCCGAAATGCAAAAGGTGATTTTTTTTTTAATTCTTTTTTTTGGTTGTGCTTCGCATTTTTTATGGAGTAATTGTTTTACTTCATTTTTGGATTTATTTATGTGTTGTATGTAGATTGAAATGCGGCAAGACGCTAATTTATCCAAATTCAAGACCGAAGTTCAGAGCTCTCAGGTGATTTTAACTTGTAAATACTTTAAATTAAAATCGGAATGGAAAACTGAAATGTCATTGCTGAGTCTAATTGCGGCGTAAAACTGATATTTTCGGTTGTTATATATGTTTTTATTTGTTTGAATATTTGTGATGATTGCTTCGAGATTATGTCATCTTTTGTGTTTGTTTTCGAGATTATGTCATCTTTTGTGTTCATCTGATGAAGCTGTTGTGAGTTCATGGAACAGAAGAAACTGATGACTGGTCGGTTTTTAGCATTAATGCGGGTTTTTTTTTAGTTGGTGATGGATATTGTATTTTTAGCATGATGGGGTGCTATTGCTTTTATTGTGGTGCATACGGATCTTGAACTGGTATTGATAAACTTTGCATGGAAACATTTGCTTGGTTGGTCTTTAGGCTGTGATAAATGACCTATGCCAAGTGGTTAACTTGGTCTAATGATTTAGAGTTCCATGAGGGGGAATATCTTGTTATATGAAATGACTGAGACATTACTTAATTCCAAACATCATAATCTTGTGGACTAGTCTAGTCTAAGTTGTTTGGTTTATAGTTTGTTACAGAATACATGGTAATTGCATAGAGCGCCATTTCGACCTGATAGCTCGAAATTTCACAAATTTATCTAATGGTTGTTGCAGAACATGACTGCAAACAATGACTATCTTTTAGATCCTCTGAAAAGTTTCTGATATTGTTATATAAGATGAGAACCATCCATTATCTGTTAGCAGATCTCCAATTTTAGTAAAATTCATAAGTTGTTGTTGGTTTTTTTGTTAGTTACGTCACTAGGTGACTGGAACCTGGGAGTCAAATATTTTCTTGTAACAATCTAGTTGCTTGTGTATACTTATGTGCCTTGAATGCATGATGGTGGTCTCTGACTTCAACGTCCTATAACGATGTTGTTCCATTTAGTAGTAAGATTTGACCAAAGACAATATAACATGGATCCTTCCTAGTCCAAGTGATGTGTGTTGAGTAAGTAACCTAGGGAGAGAGATCTTGTTCTATCAATTGGCCCTTATGAAATCTCTCTTCTGAAACGGTGGAGTATCACTGGTCGCTACATTGAATTTTATTGTGCTGTAGTGCTGGAATAATCTGCCTTGCTCGGAGGCTTGTCCTCTTGCTGGAATATTGAACCTTGAGGGAATCCTTTTCTGTGTCTCTTTTGGCCAAGGTGGTAAAGAGAAGCAACTATGCATGAGATATTGTTTTCAGTATACAGATCACATAGGGCTTACAGTTAATGCAGTTGAAGATGTGCACTTGATAGTCCACTATGGATATTGTGTTTAGTTCAAATCTTCACCGAGTAATTTCTTCATACCATCTCATAGATATTCTGACTACCATATTAAAGGGAATACTTAATGACAGAATATTTTTAAAATCACTGCTTCACTGGATAGAATGGATTCTAGATCTTCTTCAAGTGGAACTTTTTGGGAAGTCAGTGAACTATATTTCATGGACTGCTTCCAGTTGAGAAACTTTCAAGTACTATTTGAACTTGTTTTCAAATGCATCATTTCTTGATTATCTGCAGCAGCTTTGTAAATGTTGACATCTAAAGCTTTAATATCCTTAGTTTCATAAGGTTACTTGAACAACCAGAGCCAAATAATCAGTCTATAAATGTTAAAGAGTCAAACTAGTCTTTCTTAGTTATATCAGACACAAGTCCTTATATGCCATAACATTGCTTTTCAGTAATCTAATGTTGGTCAAAGAGATGTTTTCATTCATTGAGGTAAATGCAGTTGGTCATTGGTTCAGTACCTCCTCTGTCTTCCTGATGTGGGATGATCCAATGGTTTTCCAGCTTACCATGTTGCCGCCAACATGCTCTGAGCTTTTCTTGCCAACTAGTTTCTAGAAGGATAGATTGTGGCAGCTGCAGAGATAAAAAGGAATTAGAAAAGTTAGAGGAAGATTCCATTCAAAGCTGCACAATGAATATATTTTCTTTTTTCTGTTTTCTTGTTTCTTCCGCTATCGCTGATGTTTATTTGTTTATGCAGCTTTGAATTGCTGATAATATGAGTCACTTATGCTGGAGGTTGTGAATTTTCATTATCCTTAGAAATATGAGATGATTGTGTGGATGAATTTATTATATTATGACCTCATTAAGTTGCATCCGTTTGCTCATTCACATGCTGCTTATTTTCTTTCAACATTGGATGTTAAATATACATACAATTGTGCTTGAATCATGATGCAGGAACACCACTTCTCGTTGCTGCAACGTGAGACTGAAAAACTGAAAGATGATATAGAGAAGATGCGCAGTGAGTTGAGGTCTGTGCAGTTAATTCCAATAATATTTGTTTAAAACCAGTATACCTATAATTTTTCAGTGTATGGGAGGGTTGGCAAAGTCATGATTGGAAAACGAGAAAGCAAAACTAAACTAGAGCCATCCTTGTAATTATAAATCACAGGGTTATTCTTTGTATCCATCTTTCAGATATCCAGTCATTCAATTAAACTTGATTCAAATTCAGCAGTCACGTTATAATTTACTTTCTTTAACTTCACTGAATAAGCAAATGAGCCAATCAGAGCAGCAGTCCTCTTTCTCCCACATGCTAAGATGAGTTTTTGTTTTTCTTTCCTGGAATGCCATATTATGATTTAAAAAAGTTAAGTGTCTTGTATAGCTTCATATAGAGAAACTAGGATTCTATCACTTGAAAAAGGTTTTGATATTCTTGTGCTCCATTAAAACAAAATATAATGTTAGCAGTTTTTGGGAAAGAGAATATTTGAAAATGTCCAGTTAGGACTTCAATTTTTTCTTTTACTTTCTTAAAATCTGACACTGCTAAAGGAGATCTTCAGAACCAGAGCCGTGCCCCCCCCCTCCCCCTTTCTTCCTTCTCCTCTTCCCCCGCTCCTTCCCTTCCCCTGCCACTTTTTTGAAACCATAATTCATGTCTGGACTATTTTTTTTTTAACAAAAAGTGATCTGGGTGCAGGCATGAAATTGACAAAGTCACTGCTGGGCAACGTTTGGATCTGAACCTAGAAAGGGGGTAAGGAAGTACACAGCTTTCTTGGATTACTCTGTATTCCTGATAAGGCAAAGGTGCAAAAGTCCAAATTCTCCATTGCCTGTACCATCAATCATTATGGACAGTATGATTGTTTATTGGTCGTGGTCCTTTGTTTTGTTTTTTATTTTTATCCTTGTTTTTACTGCTATTACACTTTTTGCCCTTACAGGAGAATACGAGATGAGCTGGCAGACCAGAATCAAGAAACCACTAACCTCACTAACAAACTCGATCGAGTAAGTTCACATTGTGTCATTTAATTTGCTTCTGGTTTAAATTCATCGAGAACTTTGCTTTTGTATCCCGTAAAAATGTACTATATACGATTCCAGGAAATTCATGAACTGAGGGCTCAGTTGGAAGCAGCCAAATACGATGTCATAAAGTACTGCATAGGAACTATTGTTTCCATCTCTGCTGTGGGTCTGGCTGTAATCAGACTCCTAATGTAAGGCCGAGAATCATGCTGTTTTTTTTTTATTCAAAAACCTTTGGTAGTGAATGAAAAGAAAGAGCAAATTCAAAGTCATATCAGAATGCAGCATAGTAAAGCGCACTAGTGAGAACTGAAGTTTCCCTTCTCTATCTGGTGGACAATGTTATGAGTCTTTCATTAGTAATTTCGTTTTGTCAGTTGAAGACTTCTGCTGGATCTGGAGTGTCATACATGTGAATAGCATTTTTTGTTACATATTCTTTGAGCTTAGGTGTCATATGTTGCCGTTAAAGGATGTAAGGTGTACCGTTTTTGTAGACTAGAAAGCTTATGGAAGCAGATTTGGAGCGAACACCATCACTGTTTTACTGGTCTGTGTATTACTTTTTGAAATAAGTGGAGTCGAAAATATTGATATGAACTGGGTTTACAGCTCCATTTTGACTTCCTTGTGGTGTATACTTTCTTGCTTGTTTGACAACTATTTCGCATTGCTCCGGCTGTGCTTTCTGTTTGAAACCACTACCTCAAACGTTCTTAGTTGTCCATTCTAGTGTTTCCTGAGAGGTCAAGATTTCACACCAGGTATGAGGTTTCTCCAAGGGAGTTCTTGATGTGTGTTCAGGTTCCAAGTTAAAGAAATATTTTTTACTTGTCTAGAAGTAACGATGCATGTGATGCACTTTATCCTGGTCTTACGGTGTTCAGTTGTAGGTGAGATTGGCCAGTAGCTAATCAGGACTGCTAGCTTAATTGCGTTTTGCTTGCGTAAAAGATTATCTCATTGTAGCCTATAGAAAAAATTGGTATCTGGACGATTCTGCAAATCCTGGAACGTTATGATCATGGACTTTGGTACATTCATTGATATTGATATAGCTATCTTTAAGGGAACAGGAAACACTTGTGCAATTTGGGCTGGGGGGAATCGCCTAAATATCAGTCGTTAATCGACATTTCATATCACCTTTGTATTTCCCTTCTGATCGTGTTATTCTTTAACATCCATATCTACCGAGGGGCTGAAAAATTGATGAATGACAGGTTTATTCACAAAAAATAATTTTAGAATAATTTCACGTTTCCTGAAATTGTGAATTTTACTGTTACATAAATTATTATTCTAATAGTTTTAAAGATGAGCAGAGCGGTTACCATTACTTGATTACAGTAGGGACGATGACGTCAAATTGTGGGATGAGCGCTTGAGTCTTGACCTTGTAAATCAGAGAGACCATTGTTATTAGTTGTGTTTTCTTGAAAAATTATTACCAGTATGAGCCATTTGCAACAGATACCTAAAGGTATGGTTTTTACCTATGATAACTCGGAGCTGACCTGAGAAGGAAGAAGAGCAAAAGAAGGGGGGCAGAAGAGAAGGCGGGTGGTTGCTCTTTTTTTTTTTTTTGGTCGGTTTTTTGTTTTTTTTTTTTTTTTTGGGGTGGGCTGGGCTCTTTTTTTTTTTTTTTTTTTTTTGGGTGGGGGCGAGAAGAAGATAGTAGTCGGAAGGAAACATACCTATCCAGAAGGTGAAAATTCTCCGGAAATTTGGATTGCAAACAAATGAAAAATATGCCAGCAAAAGGTAATGTATGAAGATGCATACAAGAGGTTTTGGTACCAAATTTATGAATATCAGAAAGTTGTACAAATTAACATCAGTCACACTATTTTTTTTCTGTAACAAACCTTGCAATTGAAAATTACTGGTTCTTTATTCTCTAGCATCCACCATTAGAAATCAAGACGGACATGCACAGAGTTACTAGTACATTGAGGAACGGATGGAAAGTAGACAACTGTCCGTGAATATCAGAGATATGCTTTATGGGTTGCAACACAGTCCCGCCTTACTTATTCCAAGAACGACAACTCACTATGTATCAGGATAAAAAAATAAAAAAATAAAAAAAGGGGGAAGAAGTAATTCAAAAGAATAGGTATGTAGCAGTATAAATATATTTTTTATAAAATTTATATTATTACAATTGGAAGAAAAGGAATGATAATCAGTAAAATTCGACCTTATTTCTTAAATAAAATTATTGAGTTCTAACCGCTAGATTCTTAATCTATTATCAATATATAGATAAGTCTCAGATAAGTCTCAAAATGAGACTATTTGGTGAAAAAGATTCGTTCCATCAATTCTGTGGGAACATTACCATACAATATACAAAATTTCAACACGGTGACACTTGGATCAGCCCCACAGGGAGTAGGTGAGTTCAACCCAAGGATCAGAAATACATTCCCTCTCTCCTTCCCTCATGTACACCTCTGCCTATGACACAGAAAAGAGCAAAAAATGAAAAAGGTGAAATCGCAATAATTTGCTCGTGCAGAAACCAAAAATGACTGGCCACAAGGCGATATAGCTTCAGTAGTAGATGAAGATGGAGATGTAGACAAATAAGAAACCGTCCATTAGATGACAACCATAACATCTGATTTCTTCTCTTTGTTTTGAGCCTTTGACAGCCACTATTACCAATTGATTACTACTCCAAATGTAGTGAACTTCTTGATCATGTGTGCGTATGCAATTGGCACATAGTCACTGTTAAAGGACAACTACGACAAAATAAGGGTAAACTAATGTACAACTTTCAATTCATCAGTACTCAAATTTATCTCAATATGGTATAGTTTATGACCTTAAATATATGGCTACAGCTACTTTCTCGTCATCAACATGTGTAATATTTTCGCTACTACTTGTGAATCGAACTTGCGGGATAATTCACCTTGGCTGAACAAATAGTGATGATTATCCAAAAAGTAGGTTGCTTTGTGGCAGATTATTGCTCGCATACAATATATATAGAAAGAAGAGTGGTTACAGATCTTTCGAAGAGATGTCATATCAAGTTTGGTGGCATTAAAGCTAACAAAAATAGAAAACAACATCTAACCAAATTGCTTGTTTAATTTAATATTTCTTTGTGAAACAAGTGTTAGCTATAGGACTGTTAAATATCTATTACCTTAAGCCAGTTACGTTTTATCTTCTTGGATGACATTTGGTATCATTTTCATTTACTTTTTTATTCTTCTTCTTTCTTTCCTAAATACTTTTCTATAAACTTATTTCGCTTGGAAGTAAACAAAATTTTACTTGTTTATCCTAAAACTTGAGCGGAAAAGGTTCATTGTTTTGAAAAAACTATCTTCAATCCGGCAAAACCTGGTCCGCTCTCTCCCTTACGTTGATCTTACGCAATTTTTTTCTCATAACTGGAGAAGACACCAACCTTCTGTCCATTGAAGTTAAGAAATATTTCAACAAAATAAGTTACAAATTCTGTTTTTCGCACTGTAGTCACACGTGAAGGCCGTCGACTTGATGCTTTAGACTCTCACCATGCATTCTCGTCTTCAATTATATTCAATATTTTTTGTTGTGGACCAAAATCTCATGCATCTTGCCAATTACATACTGGTAAGACCTCAAGCAATACTTAAGGTATGATGATTCTACGAGAGGCTGCATAGCCAAGACTTGGCACTAACGAAAATCCAATCATGACTATGAAAATTGAACAGAACCCTTAAATAAGGTCATATTTAACTGTCAAGCTGAAATAGTCTTTTGACCTTTCAAATATTCAAGGTTGGGTTAGCTTGACAAGTTCTCCTAGAAACTTATCAAGAATACAACATGACGTCAAAAGGCAAGAAACTAATTCCGCAAAATCATCAGCATAACGTTGTCAACTAGTTTGTTTAAGCATCACACTCTGGGGAAACATAGCACATAACGTAATATACTGACCATTTTAAGAGCTAGGGAAGTCAATCATCTAGCATGTTACTAGATGGCTTCCAATTAAAGGAGAACTAGAAGTACACGTTAGACATTGGCCCATGGTAGAGTTGAAAAATCTATGTTGAACAATTCGCACGGTGTACGGCATAGACATTCATTCCCAGAAAAATTACATGCTTAAATGATGTATCTTTTTTTTCTCTCAAGGGGGCCATATGTATGAGGGCTTGTGGTAGGGGTGGTTGTTAATCATAGGACCTTTATATCATTGAAAAGAAACCTATGTGGTAAAGAATAAAACAGTTGGCTGGCTAGGACCAAGGATAATCAAGAAATCTGTCATTGTTCCTCGTTGATTTGAGAATGGACGAAACTCGTCCATTTTAATTCCTAAATAGGGTGGAAAACTGTTTATGCCTTTAAATTTGAAGGGGTTTAGTGTGTGGTAGGTGGTAGGTGAGATTATGTTTTAGAATTTTCAACACCTTATTATTAATTTTTCTGAAAAGCAACATCTTATTTAATATGGCGGATTTAAGTTGTGCACGCATATGCATAGCATGAAAAATCCATTTGCATATGCATTAATTAAATGTAAAGTCCAAATAATGATCTATGATTAGGCAAATCTAGCAATGTTTAAAGAGCAAATATTGCATCATTACTTTATTATATGAGCCACATGTTTATTGACAGAAGTGTGTCATTTTATTATAAGGTTGTAACATGAGTGTAATACGGCAAAAAATAATAGAGAACCAATGCCTCTTTTGATTATATACAAGATACATGGATAAATTTATTACTTGTAAGCATAACAAATTCGGTCATCATCAAATACGAACTGTCAGTTTTACCATCAAATTTCATAATTTGCTTGAGCCAAACTTAAACTAAAGGAGCCCTGTATATAAATCATCACATCAATATAATTCATAAAGGGATCTAATCTAAGGAGGGGCGATGAGGAGCCCTCGTCCAAATATATCTAGAAAATTTGTATTTTTTTTTTCTCTTGAAATTTTGAAAATTTTCAAAATAGTCATTAAGAATTTAAAAGTTAGCACCCGCAAATTTTTATTAGAAATTAAATTACATTCTAATGAATATATGTTAATCTACTCAAAGTAAATCTTCTGGGTACATGTGTTTGTATTTGTTATATAATTATGTGAGACAATTCGATCCGGATTCACATCATTTTCCAGAAGATAAAACATCAGCATCTTAGTAGAAGAATGCCTTATCCACCCCTCAAATGAACCAAGAAAAGCATCAGAAACTTTCTTTAACTATTAATTACACACAAGAAAATAAACTGTGACAAAAAATAGTGAGAGATTAAAGCCATATATTTCCACATAGAACTAAACAAATGAAAAATAGAGTCTCAAATTTCAACATACAATTCAAGTCTAACCCACTTCTCATTCATCGACCTTCTTGCAGTCAATTATTTCCTTTCAAACATAAGTATATCATAAAAAGAAAAAAAAATTAAAAAGAAAAAGAAACCCTCCATGTGTGTTGGAGGGTTTTCCCCTGAACCAATGATTGGAATTATGATCTCTAATTTCTTCAGTAGAGTGGACAAAGTAAACGCGGAGTTGGCACGGCCACGAGTCGACTCGCCTTTGGAGCAGTGAGTCCAAAGATGTCATCCATATCAAGCTCACTAGGCTTCATCCCATCAGGCAAATCCCACGTAAAACAATGAAGAAGATGAGCCACAGCCACCTCCAGAGCATAAAGCCCGAGTTGCATCCCCGGACAAGACCTCCGGCCCGACCCGAATGGTATGAACTCGAAGTTGCTGCCCTTATAATCTGGTACCCCATCTTTCAAAAACCTGGACGGCTTAAACATGTTAGCATCCTCCCATGAATCTTTGTCACGTCCGATAGCCCATGCATTGATCATGACGCGGGATTTAGCCGGAATATAGTATCCGGCCACCTCGGAATCCTCGGCGGTCTCGTGGAGGAGGAGAGGAATAGGAGGGTGGAGCCTAAGGACTTCTTTTAGGCAGCATTTGTAGTACGTCAATTTATCAAAGTCACTTTCTTCGACTTTCCGGTGGAGGCCAACGACGTCGCTCAGCTCTTGTTGCACCTTCTTGAGGTCCTCTGGACTTTTCATTAGTTCGGCCATGGCCCATTCGATTGCAGATGCGACTGTTTCTGTCCCACCAAACATTACATCCTGAAAATGATGAATATTGAATTCGGACCACCATTAGCATTTATATAAGTAGTGGCAGAGGGAATAATAAGCTCTAAATCAATCTATTCAATATGGTGGGCGAAGGCATTTTGATGAATGATAGGAATTTTGAGCAAATTTAAAACACTTTTTACCTACCAATGATTCGATATGTGGGAAGATTTTTTTTTTTTTTTTTTTTTGTTGGGGGGCGGTGGTCCTAGAATGTAGTGGAGAAATTTTATATTTGACTTTTATGTTTTTTATGAAGTACAAAAATATTATCAGTTAATTATTTTGGAGGGGGGGGGGGGGGTTTGGAGTCAGCAAATATCGACTATTGTCTGATTTGGCCTTGGATTTGAAGGCTATCTTAATTTTGGACGGACCTGAAATAAAATAGAAATGTCAAACTGAACTGGAACATGCAATAAATATTTTGAAAAATTGGAAATAATCCGGAGGAAGCAAGAAAATTTTTGATGATTTTTCCATAAATAAAATTGAACAAGTCAAGAGATGTTACGATTAATTTTCAAACATCATAAATATAGCACCCCCCATATCAGCTAATTTTTCAAATCGTTCAAAGAATATTCAAACAAATTAATGGGATATTTGCACACGGCATTTATGCTAAATATGGCATATTCCGTCCATTTGTGCATGTGAACAAGTCAAGAAAAGAACACGGTAACTCGGTGCGCCGTGTCATGCTGTAATAAGATATTCAAGATCACTAGGCGAATTCAAGATTCTTTGTATCAAAATTTTTTATTTCAAGCAAGATATGTACTATATAAATTTGAAAAATAAGGCATGATCCGATGATATCTAAACCTCGGACATCCTAATACTACTAATTTAGAATCATATTGACCTGTATAAATTTGAAAAATAAGGCATGATCCGATGATATCTAAACCTCGGACATCCTAATACTACTAATTTAGAATCATATTGACCTGCAAAGGTCACTTTTATAGGGAAGAATTTTATTTTAACTGGGTTGAAAGATATTGTGTCACCTTATTAGTATTATCTTTTCGAGAGAAAAGTGGAGAGTATATGAAATGATGTTGGAGCTGTGTGTGACAACTGAAAATAAGCCACCACCAACAAATTTTTTTCCCCTTTTTTTTGGTTGGTGTGGGGTGATGAGGTTTGAAAATAAGCCCATATAAAATTTCCTTTTTGTTTTCTTATAGTTAGAGAAAAAAAAGCAACTAGAAAATTTTCCTTTTTGGGCAGGGTAAAAAAAGCCACTAGCTACTTTTCCAATTTTTCTTTCGGAAAGCAAAATAAGCCATTCCAATAGGAAAATTTTTGGGTGGATTACACTATGGGAATCTCCTGTCCATCCATATATCCATTTGGCAAATCTGGTGTTATGTAAGATTACATATGAATGACCTCATTAAAATAATTAATTTCGTTGGCGAGAAACATTCTTAAAAAAAATGATTTAAGTTAATTTCACTAAGGTTACTTCCTTAGGAATTGCTACCACCAACACTTTCAAAATACCATTTTAGTAATACCCATTTTTTGCTTTTTTCTTTTTCCTCCTTAAAAAAAAAAAAAATCATCTCCTATTACTTTTTAATGCCAACACCCAAGTATTTAAAAATGAAAAAACAGTCGTACAAGTCACTCAAACTCATGCACACGAGAAATGATTGCTAATATTTCTTTATTTTTTTTTTCTTTTTTGGATGCAAATGTAAAATTCAATTCAATTAATCTTACCATGATGATGGCCTTAATGTTATCCCTGGTAAGCCTGATTGCGTTCTGCAAATCTTCGGACTCGCTGACTTTGACCTCATCACTGTAAAAAGCTAACAGTTCGTCCACCATATCGCTGTCGCCTTCAACAACTGAACCACTCATTTTCTTCTTTTTCTCCATATGATCATCAATGATAGAGTCAATGAATCCATCAAGCGAAGCCCGAGCCTTAACAAGCCTCTTGTTTAACCCCTGTGGATCAAGCCAGTTGAGCCAAGGAATAAAATCAGCCAGATTAAAGGCACCAAACAGCCTCGAAAACTCCTGCAATATTCTAATGAATTCATCTTGGCCCTGACGGCAGCTCGACCCGAAGGCAGCCCGATATATGATATTCCGGGTAAGCCCGAAAACCAATTCACCAAGGTTAACGGGAGAGCCGGTACTCGAAGCTGCAATTTTGATCATATCATCCACTTCATCTCTCACAGAGTCCCAAGACTCGGCTCTTTTGCGGCTGAAGAGCTTCATCACGCAGAGCTTTCTCATCTGGCGCCAGAACGGCCCGTAGTGAGCAAAGGCCATATCGGCCCGATCATAAGTGAGGTAACTTATGGCAATAGTGGCGGGTCGGTTGGAGAAAATGTTGTCTTGAACTTGAAGGACTTGGCGGGCTATGTCCGGGCTGGACACTGCCACCATGTTGAGATAGCCCATTTTGAGACGGAAAAGCCCGCCGTATTGCTGAGCGAGCTTTGCTAGTCCTCTGTGAGTTAATTGATCCATCATCATCATGTTGCCGAACAAAGGCAACCCTCTTGGCCCTGGTGGATGTGGTTTAGCGACGAAATCTTGATACAAGAAATAGGAACACCAGAGGGACCATGAAGAAAAGTATCATGGTTTCTGTATCTAAAGCTTCAACAAGAGAACCCATTTTCTTTACCATGATAAGTTTTGAGCGTGTGTTGTGTGATTAGAATGTCGTTTTACTCTGTGTGTGTGTGTGTGTGAATTTGAGTTTCAAGTGAATTGGCAAGTGAGCAGAAATGTTGCTGGCTTTGGTTGGGTGTATTGGTGGGTATTATATATAAGATAGTTGGTGAATTCTTATCCTGTTGGCACGAGTTGGTTTGGGTAAGGTTTACTGAGTGCTAATTATGCTATGTTTTTTGTTTAGGAAAATAAGTTATTGAAAATGAGATTTTTACTTTTTTTTGCAATTTTAATTAGGATTATGAGGATAAGAATCAGTCAGACAGGTTCCCATTAAAGTTAGCATCCTTACCTTATTTAAATAATTTGTTGCTTACCATACAGTGATATTTCAGGCATTGCACGAACTGAGAGCTAGTTAATCATTAGATTTAATGGGGCTTTGAGTGAAGAAGTTGTGGGATTGAAATTTTTGGACGAAAACCGCGTTCATGTTTCCTAAAAAGCATCTGCAGAATTTATTTTTCTCGGACAAACCTTGTATAAATTTTCGTTAAAAAAAGATTTCTAATTTGTCGGATACTAATATGGTCGTAATATATGGACAATCTAGAAGATACTCTTGGATTAATTTAAAGAAAATAGAGGGGAAATAAATTAAAGTCCGCAGGATTTAGGACCAAGTTCGGTTTGTCATTTATCGATGTGTCCACATTTCTTCACGTACTAGATGTTTGTGACTTTGCTGAATTGCCCACACATCATTTCGTGCACTTTAACTAAGAGATTTATGACCTAGTAGGATGCGGATTACTTGGCATAGATTATCCACATCATCTCAAAAAACAGTAATATTTTATGAAAACTTATCACATTGTTCAAAAATTATTTTCCTAAAACGATTTGTCACTTCAACTTTTTTTCAATAATTTCGATTGTAGGTGATTAATATTTTCAATTATTTGGTATGGTTGTCTCACAAATTGTGATTTTATATCCAGAGGGAAATAAGGCCATCAAACTGGACAATGGCGTTTGCATCCTTAATTTGTCTTAATGTCGTTCTTCAGATTACTTTGTATTTTGTATTTGGCGTGAATTTGTTTTCTTTGCCGATGAAGGTTTATGCAAGACACTTTTACACACGTTGTGACAACAATAGTCGCCATATTCTCAGCAGATATGGTGTCAATGGTTTCTTTGATAATATTACTACTCAATATAAATCATTTATTACCTAGACTAGCTTTTTTATTGAGTTTGATAAGCTAGATTCGTTGGTTTTATATTTATTATGAAAAATTTTGAATTTACTGAGGTTTAATTCTCAAGATAGCGTATTAGTTTGCCTTAAAAAAGTAGTGAAGATGAATAAAGTTTTTGATGGCTT